>CM017441.1:55771270-55935767 GCA_007726485.1 Eragrostis curvula
GACACTCTTCAATGTTGGTTGTCTCTTAGACACCACATTGTTTTATTGGTCTCGTGGGCACTGAGAAAATGCATTTTTTTGTCTACAGGACGCTATAGTGGAAAAAGTGACTATTTTCAAATTTTTATCTTAATGTACAAAATACATTGCAACTTGAAGTTTAACACAAAAATACATTACTAAATTCCCTATACATGCAGTTTTTTAATATTATTGTTGATTGTTTACATCAGTTTTTCACTAATAAATATTTAATTTTAAAATTAAACTATGCAAGCAATTGGCAAAAATCAAGAAATAAATCACATGAACAGAAAATGCAACAATATAACCTTGTGCCAAATTTCAAGCCGTGATATATTTTGTGCATTGAGATAGTTTTTTTAAAATAGTCACTTTTTCCGCTATAGTGTCCTGCAGACAAAAGCCATGTTTTCTTAATGTCTACAAGACCAAAGGAAAAGATACAATGTCCAGAAGACAAAATCAACATTTAACAATGTTCTACAGACAAATTTCTCCTATAAAAACGATAGCGTCGTGGCACGCATGACACCCCTATGTCGTGCGTTGGTCCAGGAATACAACCCCGACTACTACTATGACTGCGTCGGGAAGATGTCGAACGCAACCTCAACCTGCAAGGACGACTTGGGAGACATTTTAACTGTTCCTGTATCATATCAGATGGAGAACATATTGTACGTTACAAGGATAAAAATGAAATTACAGTTTCTTCAGAAAAAAAGAAATTAATAAGCGTCTCGAAATTAAATATAACCGTGCCTGGATATCTACAGGAAGACTTGGCGCTGGATGAACCTTTTCCATTTAGCAGTTTGTTGGCCTTTATTCACAGCCAATGGCTGGAATTAAACTATTGCAGGCTAATGCTTGGTCGAGTGCATGCCTTTTTTTGGGCAAAAGAAGAATTATATTAATTCTGTAGCCAAGTGCGTCATATATAATTTTGCAAGCACTCTCAAGTACAATGAAATTACAACTAAGTACACCATGTACTCACGTTGTGTGCACCTCTAAATCTCAATCCCAAACCTATAAAGATTCACACGAAACCGCATAAGCATATACTCAGTAAGTAGGCTAAAAACAACTGCCCAGAGAACTACAGCCAACATCCAACATCAAGAGGATGAGATGATCGGCAATCATCCTGTGCTAGCCATACTTCTTATATGGCACAGTGTGCTAGTTATTTTCCTTGAAGCACCTGGTAGTGCTCGAGATTTCGTGCAAAGGAAAATGGGCATTCTAGACGGAAGCCGATGCATTGAAAGAGAGAAAAGGGTTGTGAATCAATCCCTTTTTTTTGTAGTAGATCAATTCACCCTTCTCGGATGGCACATTCAATATGAAAATACTCTTCGATAATTTTGCATCGAATATATGCTCGTGCATCCTTACCCTAAAGACTACCCAGTTTCTTGAGATGTAAGTGCCTAGCGCATGAGATCTCATGCAAAGGTGAATGGACATCGAGATGGACGCTGATGCGAGAGGAAAGATGGGGGGGGGGGGGGGGGGGTTTGAATCAATCCCTCGTTTAGTCTTTCGATCAGTGGCTCTGGGTTTTCTACAAATTCAGGTTATTTCTTAGTCAAAATCATTCAAGTATATATGCTTAGAGAGGGGAAAAAAACAAGTCATAGAAAAGATTGTAAACCCTCCTCCCCAAAAAGTGACTACTTGAGAACAAAAAATTATTAATTGGTGTATTGCAATTATTATTATTACTACTTTTTCCTTGCAACCTAATCGCTTGAAAATAGCACATTCAATATGAAATTGACATCTACACATGCACAGATAATATCATTCATAATTAAACTTAATTAAGCACACCATTGCATATCTCCTTGAATATATGCATAAATGTGCATTGTCCGTCGTTAAAGAGAGGGAACCGAAAGTGTTCATGGGCACATCCAATTTTCCGATGGGCAATCAAAATCTACAAGTATATTGTGGGTCATAAATTAAATGGCACATGCAAAGGATATACACTATTCATGTTAATATATATGTCCTTTTATTAATGAGAGTGAACCCGATGTGTTCATGGGCATATCCACCTGGCAGGCTTTGAATTAAGGAGAGGGAACCCAAAGTATATGGCGTCGTATCCAGCAGCTAATATATCAACCTGCATATTTGACACTAAATAATGGTGGTGCAGGCGTGCAGAAATGCATCGATTGGTGACCTCTCCATGGAGTATTGCGAGTCGACGCTTCGCTCCGACAAGCGCAGCGCGGCGGCCAAGGATCTGCGCAATGTGGTGCTCATCGCCATCGACGTTGTCACGAGCGGAGCCGCGGCCATGGAAGCCAAGTTGGAGAAGCTGTTGCAGGGCCAATCCAGTGGTGTTGATAAGTCCGTGGCGTTCATGCTCAAGTCTTGCCGTCTCTACGACAGCGTGGTGGCACGCATCGCCCCCATGTGTCACGCGATGGTCCAGGAGTACAACAAGCCCAGCGGGCAGCAGAAGCCAAGCAGGGATTACCTCTCTCAATGCACTGAGAAGCTGTCGTCCACAGCCGCAACCTGCTGGGGCTATATCTGGCAGCTCCCTTCTGATGATGCCGTGAGGAAGGCGCTAGAGAAAGGGGCGGCGGACATCTACGATCGGGGCGTCCTCGCCGATGCCATGCTCCAACTAATGCTTGGGCTTCCATTCACCAATCTAGCCAATTAATCAGGGACGACTTGTTATTAAACGCTAGTGGCTAGCTAAATATATAATTTAAGAGGCATTTTATTATGTCATATTAATCAGCTCAAGGAGGACATATATCTTCTGTTCCAAGGATAAAAACAAAACTAAATACATGGCCCGACTCTAAAAAAGAAGCATATATGTTTCGCCATGGGACACTTAAAAATTTCACACCAAACATTATAAAATTTGCCAATTTCACAAAAAAATTAATGTTCAGTGTCCCATAACATATATCGCTTTAAAAGGCCCCAAGTCAGCTTTTCCATTATATACCTGTAATCACAACAACTGCCTTAGAGATATACATGTGAAGCATCACGTGTGGGTTCCTGTCACTACTGGAATTCACCGGTTCCCCTAGACACAAAATAGCAGGGAAAGATAAAAAAAAAAACCGGTTTCCCTAGTAATTTTCCTAGGGAACGATTCGTAGGGAAATGGTTTCCATAGTAGCTCTAAGGACATGCTCCTTTTCCCTATCGTTTTTATAAGGAACTCAAGGGAAATTTTCTTTCCCTATGACCCTTCAAAAAATCTCTAGGGAAAAAGCAAAATCCTAGAGGAACTCGTCAATTCCAGTAGTGTGTGGTGCGTCAGGGCAGTCGGCCTTCATGGTCTTTTCTTGACCGCCCAAGAAGAGATTCTTCTTAGTGTAAAGCTGTGAGGTAGGTTTTTTCCTAACAAGTTGATTTTTTTTAAAGGAAAAACCGACATCTACACATGCACCATTATTGTTCATATTAAATAGAATCCCACCGATACAGTACAGATATATCTCCTTTCAATATATACATCTGGCCGTGCCCGACATTTTTAATTGTAGCACATTCAATATGTGTAAGATCAATGAACCTAGAGCATGGTTCATAGGTTTTGGTGATTGATGTCAACATGGTCAATGAGACTAACAAGGTTTGCTAGTGTGCAAGATGGTTAGTCTCATGGATGTAGTGATACACTATTGGAGTGCCGACACCTCAAAGGTTGCAAGGAAGATGGTATAGAGGAGAAGTATACTTGAGGACTACTCTACGAGGTGACTACTACACATATGAGGTAAGAAGCAAGGTAAGTATGTCAAGTGCTCTTCCATGTATCTTATACCTTGACATACTATTAATCATCATGTTTGTATTGTCTTATATCATATGCCATCATGATCTTGTCTCTTGTGATGATGACATGCTTGTGTTTATGTATACTCTATCTTGTCATCATGTTGCCATGTCATGTCATGTGATCTTGCTTACAAATCTTTCATCATGACATGCATGCTTTACCTATTCATCATGTAGCTTGCTTTAATATCCTTATATCATGATGATGTTATTGTGCTAGTTTTATATACATATCTTATGCACATTATGTTACCGTCGAGTTGTCCTTTATGGCAACGAGATCATTGTGACTAACATTTGTGGATGAAGGAAAGGTTTTCATATGGTCACATGATCGGAAGAATTGGATGAGCAACATCAATATTCTATCTACATCCCGGTGATTGGTTGCCTCGACGATGGAAGACGACGAGGATCATTGGACTTGATGGAGGTCGCGGTTGAGGAGATGGATCAAGGCTAAGGACATGCTAGAACCAAGTAAGTGTTGGCTTGGTGTAGATGTAGGCTTGAGTTCATAGGAAACACCGGACTATCAAGGGGGATCGAGTTGTTTCTCTTAGGTCACACTAGTGGTAGAGGTATGTGGATGCTCATTGGGTCTCTCAGGCACTAGGGTGGACAAAGAGAAGTGGAGGAACCAAGGTTGATGAAGTTGGAAGCAAGAATCAAGAGAAGATTAAGTTTCAGCTTCAGCAATAGAGACCGTACCTTACAGTCAAAGAGGCCGTATGGTACAGTCCCTACAAGGAAATCTGGACAGAGAAGGATATGTTCTGGACAGAAAGAAAATGGAGATCGTACCTTACAGTCAAAGAGACCGTATGGTACAGTCCCTACAAGGAATCTGGACAGAGAAGGATATATTCTGGATAGAAGAAAAAATTGAGACCGTACCATAAGAAATAGAGACCGTACCATGAGACCGTATGGTACAACCCCTATGGGGAATAAGGACATGTTCTGGATAGAAGGAAAAATGAAGATCGTACCATCAGAGATGGAGACCGTACCATTGAATGTACCATGAGGAATGGAGACCGTACCATTGACCGTATGGTACAGTCGTCATATTGACAGACCACTTTTGGCAACGGCTAGTTTGATGGATGGAGCTTATAAATAGCTGGTTGCTTGGCCCTTTGAGGTGCCTTTGGCCATTGTTACCAGTGGGGAAACACAAGGGAAGATAAGGGGATGCAAGAGGGCACTTGGGAGAAGATTTGGAGAGGAAATCTTAGTGCTTGAGAGGGTTGAGTGCATCCATACACCTCTAGGACTAGTGTGGTCATAGGGAGGCGGTCTTGGTTTGTTACCCTTGGTCTATGGCAAGATCTAGACCGGTTAGGCGTCGGTGGTGAGCTTGCCAAGGAGAGTGTGGAAGCCACCACAAGTTTGTACACGGTCTTGGAGCTTCTCGTGTGAAAGAAGCATCACTAGTGGAGCGCCCTTTGGACCGCATCACGTGCGGATCCTTACCCTCGGAAGAGTACCCAGAGATGCCGGCGGGACGTGCCCGCGACTTCACTCAAGGAGTGGTGGATGGTCCCAAGGAAGAGAGCATTGCTAGGTGCGGCGGGGTGAAGCCCGTGTCTTCACTCGGAGGGTGAAGCGTGCTCTTGGGGACATCACCGGCTCGAGGAGTGAAGTGTGCTCTAGAGGGGATCGCTATCGAGCGGAGGGACGGGGTCGAGACTCCGGCGGGAGTGACCCAACGTGGACTAGGGGGAGGCGCCATCCTCCCGATACCACGGGAAAAATCGATGAGCAATCTCTTACTCTTACTCTTTACTACTTGCACTTGTTATCTTGTTTATCCTATATGCTTTTAGTAGATAGTGTGCTTATCTCATATGATTGCTTAGCGATTATTTCCGTGTGCTAGCTCTTCGTTATATCTAGTGATACATGCTTTCCTTATATATGCTTGGACCTACTTGTGATAGCTCACACTTGCTTGTTATCATATAGTGATCTTGCTATGCTTATATTGTATCTATCTAGTTATCATGATCACTAGCTTGAGCCTTGCCTTGTGCACTTATACATGCTAGTTTGTTTGTTCCATACTTATCATATACACTAGCATGTATAGCTTGTTGAGCTTCCCTATGGGTCTGTTTGGTTGCCTGGGTTAGTTTTAGCCTGGGTAGGTACTAGTACAGGCCAGCCCAGCCCAGCCTTAGTGGATGCAGGAGCCAAAAAAACGCTGTTGTTTGGTAGCCTGCATAGCAGATTTTGGCCCGCACAAGATCGTGTTCGGTTGCCTGGTTAGTGGGCTGGCTAGCATAACAGAAGCCCGAGGCGCGTGTTTGGTGGCCTGCATTCGATGCGCTCTGACCACCGGGTAGCCCAAGCGGTGCGGTTTACCGGCCTTCCACCTCAGCTATATACGAGCTGGAGCGGAGGAAACGGTGAGCTTCACCACTTGACTCTTCGCCTCCCTTCCCTCTCTGGTTCGCGGCTTCTCGTCTCCCGCCGTGTCCTCGCCGAGCGATTCGTCCCCGACCCCGAGCTGCTGCAGATCCAGTGGTGGCGGCGCGATGTGGTCGTGTGGTCGCGGTGGTCTACAGCAAGAGATGGCGGACCTCGTTTCCGTCGCGTCGTCCGCGGCGTCCGTGAATGGCCCGTCCGGGAGCTCCTTGGCGAGGGAGAAGGAGGTGGACCAGTTCTTGGTGTCCTCGTCGCCGGTAAGGCCCGCCCGCCGTCTTCCCCATTGCCTCTTTGTTCTAGGGTTTAGTTTGGATTAGATTTGGGACCAAATCAGGGGTTTTTTCCTGATTCGATTTGATGCGGGTTCTTCTTGATGACGGAATCGATTGGAATGGTAGTCGATTTCAAGATTGGATTGGGTGGTACAGCTTAAAAATCTTGAGTATTGGTTGGTTTAGATTGCGCATTTGTGTGATTGTTGCGCTTTGGTGTGATTGAAGGCGGACTCCATGACCAATGTTCCTCGAGGTTGCCCTGTCTCAGATGGTGGCGACAAACAGTGGCAGCTCAGATGCCGCCATAAAGAGCCTCCTCGTCGGTTCCGTTGTAACCAAGGGAAGAACACCGGCCGCCACTTCTACGGATGCGCTCGGCTGGTTTGTGTAATTTGACCGATTTAATATTGAAATAAACGATGCGTAATTTGTTCAACTCATCCGTTTCTTTGGCTTCCTTTGTTCTGTAGGTGGACCCGTGCAACTTCGTGCATTGGATTGACCCCGAGTGGCCTCCAGCCGTGGAGTTGTTGCTCGACAACATGTCCAACTTGATGGCCTTGTTCGAGCAGCGCTGCAGGGAGGCCAGTGACGAGAAGGATGCTGCCATTGCTGCGAAGGAAGCTGCCGTTGCCGAGATGAACACTGCTGTTGCCGCCATTGAGCAGAAGGCAAGGCGCGTGATCTTCACCATTGGGCTGGTGCTGGCAATGGCAGCGGCTGTTTTCTTCTTCGTCATGAAGTAGAGCCACCCCGGGTCATGTGGGTTGGCTGTTGGTTTATTTTGGACTCCTTTTGTTGTGAATAGGATGGTAGATGGATCTGACTTAGTGGCATTTTGGTAGATGATATAGCTGTAGTAGAAGGAAGTAGCAAGGATTGTACAAAGGAACTAGGATGTTCTGATGGAGGAATGAACATGTCCTTAACAATCGAATGAACATGCCTTCTCAATTTGTATGTTGCACACACCAAATGACTTGTGTTTGAGCATAGCAGTTTCAACATGAACAATAAATTTATAGCACCATCAGAATTACCAGATATCAACAACAAGCACAAAAGAATAGAGGCAGCATCAACAACAAGAAATCATCCGCAACAAGCACACTAAGCATGATAAATTATTGTCAAGGACCAACACTTGACTAGTGTTCCAGAACTGACATTCATCATATCCATCCAGCAACCACAACAACACCAGAACTCACCCTTATTCCAGCACCCATCTCCCCACTTCCCAGAAACGACACCACCACCAGAACTCACACTTATTCCAGCACCCAGCATCCGACTTTGACATGATCCCAGCACCCCCTTCCCAGCACCACCTGTTTTAAGTTTACAAAAATGCTTCGTGTCCTGAATGGAGCTCTACTCTAATGCTCTAGAAGTGTTCATGTTTCACCTCATATTACATTCAGGCATACAGCATAACAGTTAGCTGTTAGGGGTTTCACCAGCTTGGCTTAGTAGAAGTGCTTGGAGAGGTGCGTCCTCAGCCACAGGTCCCTATCAGCATCATTCATCTCCAAGAAGGTCAGCGCGACTGACTTGTTGTCCATCAGATGACCCAGAGCGAACATCAGTGCCTCCCTTGAGAAGTTGGGGCAGCTCATGACTGCTGGATAGAGACCCGGAACAGCTTCAGCTTTGGCAGAAGTAGAGGCAGCATCAATCATAGCTTGTGCCATACCCCAGATGGCTGATGTGATCCCTTGCATCAGATGTTCATCCTGGCATGACAGCTTCCTCTTCTTGGGTTCCTTCTCATCATCAGTCTTGGGCTTCACTTCAGATGTCCCAGCACTTCCATTGGTAGCAGCAGATGTTCCAGCACCTCCATTGGCAGCAGCAGATGTTCCAGCAGCAGCACCTCCTTGAAAGCCTTCTGCCTCCAGGTCAATTGTGTCCTCCTCCCGTGGCTGGCCAAGAGGCTCATTGTCCCCCATGGCAAACCTGCCAGTAGCTACACCAGATGCAAAGATGGTTTGCATCTGGGTGTAGTTGATGAGTGGCACGTTGAGGAACTCAGCATCCTTTGGATGATCCTGCAAATTTGTTCGACACACCATCAGCACCAATTCAAGAGCAGCAAGACAAGAGGAGCAATTCATGAGCAGCAAGTGAATGAAAACAAGGAAATGACCAGGAAGTTACCTTTGTGTGGCCATTGTAGTGGTCAGGTGCCAGTGAGATCATGAAGTTGTCCTCATCCCACAGAGAACCACTCAGTTCTTTGAGCCTGCAGATCTTGACCCACCTGGCCCTCCACTTGCAAAGATGGTTGTAGACTTGGGTCCCAGTCACCTCAAGTCCAGTGAACTCTTTCAGGTCCCTTGCAACTGCATTGAGGTGCACTTCTTTGAAGCCCTTGTCGGTCTTCACTCCTTGGCCAACCAGCTCGCAGAAGCGACGAAGAACGAAGCCAGACATCACATTGGTCCATGTGAGCCTGCCTCCCCCCGCAGCAGCTTGCCCAGCTGCTGCACCATGCACCTCCTGAACCTCAGGGTCTGCCCCAACACCCTCGTTGATGTTCTCCATCACTGCAAAAAAACATAATACAATGATCAGTTCAAGGCAAAGATGCCAAACAGTAGAGTAATGTGATATTGAAAAACAACAACAACACACATCAGATCAAGTAGCATAGACACGCATCAGATCAAGTAGCATAGACACACATCAGATAAAGTAGCATCTGTTCATTACATCAGATCATAATTTAGGACTGATTACAGACACACATCTAGATGACAACTAGGCTAAGACACTAATTCCTAACTCCGGCTCTGTTTTGCCACATCTGCTGCGCCCATGTCTCCCTCTGGGCTGCCCAGGCTGCATTGTCCATGGTTGCATCATTAGGTGCTGCAACATTGTTGTTGTTGTTGTTGCCCACCCAATCCTGTTCTGGTGGAAAGAGTTCATCCTGACCATGCCTTAGTATCCAGTTGTGAAGGATGCAGCAGGCAATCACTAGCTTCACATGAGTAGGATAAGGATGGAAAGGCTTGTTGTACAAGATCTTGAACCTATTCTTCCAGGCACCAAAAGCTCTTTCAACACTAGTCCTAAGAGATGAATGCCTAAGGTTGAAAAGCTCCCTTGCGTTTTGAGGAGTCCTAGCACCAAATTCCCTCAAGTGGTATCTTGTCCCTCTAAATGGTGGTAGGATTTCAGGTTTGCATGCATAGCCAGCATCTCCAAGTAAGAATTTTCCTAATGATAACAAAGGATAGGACAATTAGCACATGGGACTATGGGACTGGTTGGTTTGGTAAGGCATTTATGCACATATTGATGGTTACCTGGTGGAATCCTAAGACCATCTTCCCTTTCGAAGGCATCAGAAAGGATCAAGGAATCATGAGCAGACCCCTCCCACCCGGCTAGAACATAGGTGAACCTCAGCTCAAAGTCCACAACAGCTAGCACATTTTGTGTAGTTGTGTGTTTCCTTCCCATGAAAGCTGGCCTGTCCCTAGCTGGGACTCTAGCTAGGACATGTGTACCATCAATTGCACCTATGCAATCCTACATGACATTTTAAGTAAAATAATGCAACTGCTACAAGGACAATGGTGTGCAAATTTACAATTTGAACCTACAAACCTTGAAGTATGGATTCCACCTGCGGCTATTCTGAATTTTGGCTGGAGTTGCAGTGGAAGCAGGGACAATCATCTCAGCTCTAAGTTCCCCAACAGCATAAAGGACCTCAGCAAAGTATCTACTCACGGTTTCAATGGACCTCCTAAAGACATTATGGATGCATCTGAACCGTTGATTGTGACCTACAACATGTAAGAACATAGCCACCTGCTCCTTAATGTTGCTATGGAGGCTATCCCTTAACAATCCCCTGGTTCGGAATAGGTCACAAAGCTGAAAAAAAGGGGCTCTTCCCATCCTTAATTGGTCAACACACTCAGAATCAGTGGAGTGGTAGATGAACCTTAGGTTGTTCTGCCGCTCAATGTCTCTCTCGAGCATAGGCCCATAGGCTATGGCTGGACGCTCAAGGATACGACGCCTAAAACGCAGAAAAACCCACACACTGATAGCTACAACAAGAGCAGCTACCCTACAGCTCAGGAGATGACGGGTACGAGGATCCATGACAGCTATATGGTAAAAACAGAAATGTAAATATTAGAACAGAGAATTATCCAACAAGGCACAACCAAAAGACTATTTTTTTCCAATCCGAACAGAATCAATATACAAGAATCACAAAAACGACACCATGATTCAAGTTGTAACAGCAAAAAGACTCGATCTTTAACATGAAAATGACACAATAGGACCATCCAACCCGAATCCTATCACACCACAAGAACATCATATTTGTCAAAGAAACATGAAAAAGAATGGATCTTTAACATGAAAAAGAGTCTTTTTGGACCATCCGAACCTAATCCTATCAGTGTCCTCCGGATAACACCACAATAACACCATATTTGTCAAAGAAACATGCAAAAGACTCGATCTTTAACATGAAAAAGAGTCTTTGTGGACCATCCGAACCTAATCCTATCATTGTCCTCCGGAAAACACCACAAGAACACCATATTTGTCAAAGAAACATGCAAAACACTCAATCTTTAACATGAAAAGATGTCTCTTTGGACCATCCGAACCTAATCCTACCAAAGCCATCCGAACAACTCCACAAGAATCACCAACATTTTTCAGCGAAACATGAAAAAGACTCGATCTTTTAACTCACTACTCGCATCGGGCACATGAACAACCGAAAATGACAAGCATCCGTATCGAATGAACAAACCCTATGCACTCAATCATCCCTAGCAAACCATGTCTACCAGCAATACCACTCGTCGATGACAATCCCTACCAAATCATCCGTCCACACCAAATCGACCACACAAGAACATGAACGCGACAAGGGGAAGCACATGAGGAGGGTTTGAGGACAGCGAGAGGGATTGGAGGACGAACCAGCTCTCGAAGACGACCGCTACTCACCACGGCGGCGGCGGCGACGGCGAGGAAAGCGACCTAACCCTAGAGCGGCGGCTGCGTCTGCGAGGGAGAGGAGGAGAGAGCGCGGCCGTGGTGGCGCGAATGAAAGTCCCAAGCGGTAACCCTAGCGGGGTCGGCTGGTTTTGTTGGGTGGCCAAGCGGGCTCCGGGCTGCACTTGCGGAAACGCGCGGGTGGGCGAGCGGAGCCAGGCTTCCTGGAAACGCATTTCATTCTCGTTTCCAGCAGGCCAGGTTGGTGAGCTACTTTTGCATAACTTGGGCCTGGCTAATTTCTTATACAGGCTACCAAACAGGCCAAAAAGTAAAGATGCTGCACTAGTCTAGCCTGTCTAGGCCCTTATGCACCCAACCAAACACACCCTATGTGTTCCCTATATGCATGCTAGATTACTTGATCGTCGTTATCTTATATACTAGCATGTGTAGGACTTGTTGAGCTTATGTTGTGATATCTATATGTTAGGTTGTTTCCTTATGCTCATGTATGCCTTGCACCTAGCATGTACAAGTCCTAGCACATGGTTATCCTTGCTTGTTCACTTACACGTAGCGCACATGTATGCTTATGTTATGGACCCTTTACATGTGCAAATAGATTAAGTAGCTAGAAGTGCAAAAATATTAGTTCATTGTGTGCCCGATTCACCCCCCCTCTCAGTCACACGGTCCTTACAAGTGGTATCAGAGCCTCGTGCTCATTTTAGGGCTTAACCGCCTTTGAGTTGTGACCGAATGAGTTTGGGTTTTCATCCCATATGGGTTTCGGCTTTGAACGTTGAAAGAATCGCTTGAATAGCTACCTTAAGTCCATAGTACCGAATGAATTGTGGAACATCATGAATGATTTCTCTAGCACTTTCACAGATGACCATGTTATTATGATGATCTTGTTATTCTTGCTATATCTTATGATGATCATATTTGTGTGCTTATGTATGTTGATCATGTTGTTGCTAGTTTTTCTTGTTGGGGAGTTCTTTTGTGATAATCTTACCATTTCTTTTGTTATTAATGAATCACTTACTTGTGTCTTCCCTTGTATATGCTAGATAAGCGTTTCAATTCTTATGACAAGTGAAGAGCTCAAGTGGTGAGGTTATCATGAAGATCTTGAAAGCACCTCCTCATTCAAGAGTCGGCGACAACATTTTTGCACTTCAACTTGAAGATATTGAGAAGCTACACATTGAAGAAGTTTTGCTCATTACCACCTCACATGATGATCACTCAAGAAATGTCTCTTACATTGAGGACATGTCAATTGGTGATGGTGATCAAGTTAAAGATCAATCTACTACCGTGAGCAAGCTTCCATCACTTGAAGAGCAAGACATTAAGAAGAAGATGATGCAAGCTCGGGATACTCACCTCTTTGATCACTCAAGCGAACTTACATCTTCCTGAGAGAATACAAAGATGACGGTATATCTAAATCCGAATTTCAATTCTTTATCTACTAACTCATCTTTGTGTCTCATTACGAGCTAGGTGACTATGGACCCGTTGGTAAAGATCAAGTTGCTATTGATATCTTGATGGAGACTTCACCTCTTCCATCTCCATCCATGTGCCTCTGTAGAAGACTTGACTTGTGGTCATCAACAAGAGGAAGATGGTGATGGAAGGATCAAGTGAGAGTGATGAAGGAGAAGAAGATTCCAATACCAAGTACGAGAAGAAGCTTTTAGGACAAGACCGAGGTCGAGAAGAAGGAGATGTCATCTCACAAAGGTTTTCTCTTGAAGACTATAAGAGTGACTCTTCTTCAAGCGCATAGACAAACATGTTGTAGGCCTTGTCCTCACAAGCACATCCAAGACTCTCTACCTCCACCTCCTATGTGCTTGACGGCAAGAGGCTATGATGAAGATGTTGAGGAGGATGAGAAAGATGATGATGATGAAGCGAGCTCCTTCTATGAAGAAATTATCGAGCTACTTGGCAAACGCAAATGGTCATCACTAAAAAGGTAGTTGAGGTATGGAAACATTGTGATTCGTACATAATTCGTGTTGGTATGCGTGATAAGGAGTTCAAGGATCTCACATCTTCTCATGACGCTGAACATATGAGTTGTGGACTCAAGTTGGATAGCATTGAACTTCATGAGAAGTATGAGAATCTTGAGATCTCTTATTAAGCTATCAACCTTATCTATTGTGTTTCTTCTTCATCCACTACTCCTAGTTCATCTACTTCATATGCATCTACTATTTATGATGAACTAACCCTCTCTTGTGAGAGCTCTTCTCTTGAGTCTTTGTTTTGAAGGGATACCACAAGCTCAAGGTGGAGAGTGAGTCAATGATGCAAGTATTCACAAGGCTCACAAGAGGACTAGGTGCTTCTCCGGTCAACATGAAGAGATTGGCATGGATGATGCCACGCCTAGCGAAGAAGTATCGTTGATGGCCCATGATTACTATTGCAAACATCGTTGCATAAGTGGCCATTCAACAAAGGATTGTTTGGTTACTAAAGCTCCTAAATTTTTATTTGATTATTTGCTTTATCTTGACAACACTCACCTTGTTGTTATGAGATTTGAATGTAGTGTTGTGAAGAAAAAGTCAATAGGAGCTTTGGACAAGAAGAGGAAGATGAAGATACTTCGGGTGCCCAAGATCCTAATGGATCGGGTGAGGCCGGCCAATCACATGGAGGCGCCCAAGTACAACACTTGAGGTGATGGAGGTGGTGGACCGAGTACAACTCATGAAGATCATTGAAGTCCACCACAAGTGTCAAAGGCATGAATGACGACATCTACTCTTCGAGGAGGTATCTTGTATCATAGTGTAGTTTTTTCTTTTGCTTCTAGTTCCTTTGCTTTTTTTAGTAGCTCCTTTATGAACTAGTATGTTTTGCATTTTCAGGCATCATGTAAAAACCTAAAAGAAAAGAACATAAAAATTACTAGTTCAAGGTCTAACTTTCTCAAGATAGCAATGAGCATGGGGGATGCTTGAGTTGGTGGACCGCTTGGCTCAAGGCAAGGTTTGGCTCATTGTGAGTAAGCTTGAGAGAGGTTCAAACTTGATCTTGAGTAGGTTTTCCTTTATGCATTGTCTTTAAACTTGTTGCATTCACCATGGCATGTTTATATTTCCCTTTGCATTTGTACGATATGCTTGTTCATGCATTGCATATAGGAAATCACAAAGGAGTCTTTCACTTGTGTGTTCTTTGTTTTAGTTTCTATCATGATGTTGCAAGATATAGTGATTTCTCTCCAAAAGGTATACCTAGAACCGAACTCTCTTTTAATTATCTTTTATTCTAGCTATACCGTCCATAACATAGTTTAAACTACCCCATGTGTTTCACACAATGATATGCATACATCATGCCTTCCACTATAAGTATGCATAACTCTAGGGGGAGTTTAGCCTATGTTATGAGGCTTCATAATCATGGTCCAAATACCTTCCACTCCAAAGGACATGGTCTATGAAGCTCTTGTGTGCATTTGACGTTTGCCTTTCTTGTTCCTTTTCTTCTATTGTAAGATCAATTGTAGGAACAAGGTGGAGGCACGAGAAACAAGAGTTAGGAGAGAACACGATGAAGACGTGGACGTCATCTCAAGGGAGAGTTAGAACCATGAAGATCAAGTTATCAAGATGATCGATCTTCACACAATCTTGAGATGATAGCTCGAGTCAAGGAGGAGTTACCACATGAAGATATGAAGCTCATCTCGAGGGGGAGTTTTGGACTAAGGAGATCAAGAGATCAAATTGTGATCAATCTTCTCAACATCTCGAGATGGAATGAGGACTTCAAGGTAAGTACAAAGGTAACCTCTCTTTGACCCTATGATGATTAGCTTTTACTCATTTATCTATCTTTTATCATCATTATGCTTGTCATAGTTCTTTGTGCTTACATTCACTTGTATTGTGAGTTTTTGCTCTAACTTGTGATATCTTTTGAGCTATGACTTGAGTTGTCCGAAACATCAAGGTACCATCTCTCCTCTATCTCATATTGCCTCTTGTATGTATACCCGTGATGATATGTTTGAGCTTGCTTACTTCATTCTTGTCATATCATCGCTCTTTGTTGCTAGTCATAGACTCTTGTGCCTTATATTCACTTGTGGTTGAGCTTTTGCTCTTTCAAGTGGTATCTTATTTTGAGCTATGACCTGCATGCTTGTTTACTTACCATCATGTGTGTAGTATCCTCATATTTCTTGGATAATGCCTTGTTGTGATTGAGAGGCTTTACCCTTGTGTTTTGCTTCATGTCTATATGATTTTACAAGTGGTAAACTCTTGTGTGCTTTCATTCATATCTTTTACAAGTGGAATTTATTTGTGCACTCATTTCATATCTATTTATATGTCATGATCCGAGATATATGGTAGTCTCCTAGACTTGTCTTTTGTGACAAAGTGCATGTCTCACAGGTTATTCAAATACTTGTATGCACAGTTTTAGGGGGAGCCTATCATATATCTTGTGATTCTTGAGACTAATGTGTTTCCAAGTTTATCTTTGCCTAGCTAGTCTCTTGATAGGAATGATCATCGATATTGATATGCCATGATTTGAAGATAATCTTCCATTTTGAGGTGCCATGATACTCAAATGACTCATTCTTTATGGCATTGGAAAGCAATCACATCCCCGAAGGTACGCTAAGTTTTTCATTCTTGCAAGTAGGTAATGGTTTTCCTTCTTTCTTGCATTATCTTTTTAGCTACCTTCCATAACATAGCTTAAGGTCCCTCACTTGACTAAATTGTTAAATTGTGCATATACTTTGCCTTTCATCACATGTATGCACAAATTTAGGGGGAGTTTAGTCTATGTTATGAGGCTTCATGATTTTGATCCATATCCCATCCACATTCAAAGGATCACTATCTATGAAGCTCCCTTGTGCTTTTAATCGTTTGCTTTGTTTGTCTCTTTTCGGTGCTTGATGTCAAAGGGGGAGAAAGATATCCTCCAAAGCAAGTAGTTGCGGAAAGGGAAGAGACATATGGCGCAAATAGGGAGAACAAATCAAAGGGGAGAAGTACTTGCAACCATGGAGTGAAGATACAATCAAGAACATGAGGTATGAGCAAACATATTGTATGTTGTCAATACATCCTAGGCAAGTAGTTGTGCTTCATTCTATCTATTACCTCTTGCTTTGGTTGTGTTGCCATCAATCACCAAAAAGGGGGAGATTGTAAGATCAATGAACCTAGAGCATGGTTCATAGGTTTTGGTGATTGATGTCAACATGGTCAATGAGACTAACAAGGTTTGCTAGTGTGAAAATGGTTAGTCTCATGGATATAGTGATACACTATTGGAGTGCCGACACCTCAACGGTTGCAAGGAAGATGGTATAGAGGAGAAGTATACTTGAGGACTACTCTACGAGGTGACTACTACATATATGAGGTAAGAAGCAAGGTAAGTATATCAAGTGCTCTTCCATGTATCTTATACCTTGACATACTATTAATCATCATGTTTGTATTGTCTTATATCATATGCCATGATGATCTTGTCTCTTGTGATGATGACATGCTTGTGTTTATGTATACTCTATCTTGTCATCATGTTGCCATGTCATATCATATGATCTTGCTTACATATCTTTCATCATGACATGCATGTTTTACCTATTCATCATGTAACTTGCTTTAATATCCTTATATCATGATAATGTTATTGTGCTAGTTTTATATACATATCTTATGCACATTATATTACGGTCGAGTTGTCCTTTATGGCAACGAGATCATTGTGACTAACATTTGTGGATGAAGGAAAGGTTTTCATATGGTCACATGATCGGAAGAATTGGATGAGCAACATCAATATTCTATCTACATCCCAGTGATTGGTTGCCTCGACGATGGAAGACGACGAGGATCATTGGACTTGATGGAGGTCGCGGTTGAGTAGATGAATCAAGGCTAAGGACATGCTAGAACCAAGCAAGTGTTGGCTTAGTGTAGATGTAGGCTTGAGTCCATAGGAAACACCGAACTATCAAGGGGGATCGAGTCGTTTCTCTTAGGTCACACTAGTGGTAGAGGTATATGGATGCTCATTGGGTCTCTCAGGCACTAGGTGGACAAAGAGAAGTGGAGGAACCAAGGTTGATGAAGTTGGAAGCAAGAATCAAGAGAAGATTAAGTTTCAGCTTCAGCAATAGAGACCGTACCTTACAGTCAAAGAGACCGTATGGTACAGTCCCTACAAGGAAATCTGGACAGAGAAGGATATGTTCTGGACAGAAAGAAAATGGAGATCGTACCTTACAGTCAAAGAGACCGTATGGTACAGTCCCTACAAGGAATCTGGACAGAGAAGGATATGTTCTGGATAGAAGGAAAAATTGAGACCGTACCATAAGAAATAGAGACCGTACCATGAGACCGTATGGTACAACCCCTATGGGGAATAAGGACATGTTCTGGATAGAAGGAAAAATGGAGATCGTACCATTAGAGATGGAGGCCGTACCATTGACTGTACCATGAGGAATGGAGACCGTACCATTGACCGTATGGTACAGTCGTCATATTGACAGACCACTTTTGGCAACGGCTAGTTTGATGGGTGGAGCCTATAAATAGCTGGTTGCTTGGCTCTTTGAGGTGCCTTTGGCCATTGTTACCAGTGGGGAAACACAAGGGAAGACAAGAGGATGCAAGAGGGCACTTGGGAGAAGATTTGGAGAGGAAATCTTAGTGCTTGAGAGGGTTGAGTGCATCCATACACCTCTAGGACTAGTGTGGTCATAGGGAGGTGGTCTTGGTTTGTTACCCTTGGTCTATGGCAAGATCTAGACCGGTTAGGCGTCGGTGGTGAGCTTGCCAAGGAGAGTGTGGAAGCCACCACAAGTTTGTACACGGTCTTGGAGCTTCCCGTGTGAAAGAAGCATCACTAGTGGAGCGCCCTTTGGACCGCATCACGTGCGGATCCTTACCCTCGGAAGAGTACCCGGAGATGCCGGCGGGACGTGCTCGCGACTTCACTCAAGGAGTGGTGGATGGTCCCAAGGAAGAGAGCATTGCTAGGTGCGGCGGGGTGAAGCCCGTGTCTTCACTCGGAGGGTGAAGCGTGCTCTTGGGGACATCACCGGCTCGAGGAGTGAAGTGTGCTCTAGATGGGATCGCTATCGAGCGGAGGGACGGGGTCGAGACTCCGGCGGGAGTGACCCAACGTGGACTAGGGGGAGGCGCCATCCTCCCGATACCACGGGAAAAATCGATGAGCAATCTCTTACTCTTACTCTTTACTACTTGCACTTGTTATCTTGTTTATCCTATATGCTTGTAGTAGATAGTGTGCTTATCTCATATGATTGCTTAGCGATTATTTCCGTGTGCTAGCTCTTCGTTATATCTAGTGATACATGCTTTCCTTATATATGTTTGGACCTACTTGTGATAGCTCACACTTGCTTGTTATCATATAGTGATCTTGCTATGCTTATATTGTATCTATCTAGTTATCATGATCACTAGCTTGAGCCTTGCCTTGTATACTTATACATGCTAGTTTGTTTGTTCCATACTTATCATATACACTAGCATGTATAGCTTGTTGAGATTCCCTATGTGTTCCCTATATGCATGCTAGATTGTTTGATCGTCGTTATCTTATATACTAGCATGTGTAGGACTTGTTGAGCTTATGTTGTGATATCTATATGTTAGGTTGTTTCCTTATGCTCATGTATGCCTTGCACCTATCATGTACAAGTCCTAGCATATGGTTATCCTTGCTTGTTCACTTACACGTAACGCATATGTATGCTTATGTTATAGACCTTTTACATATGCAAATAAATTAAGTAGCTAGAAATGTAAAAAATATTAGTTCATGGTGTGCCCGATTCACCCCCCCTCCCCCCTCTCGGTCACACGGTCCTTACAATATGTATGGACATAAAGTGAATGGCCATGTAGCTTAGTGTGGTTGCAGCTACCTCGGTACGTACCACCTCAAGTCCTTGGTACGACTGCCCATAAAACGGATTCAAATAGGCCTGATTAAAAAGAAGAAGCGGGTTTTTTGCTACAAAACACTTAAACTTTTGCCAAATTGGCCATTTCACATCAAACTTTATATAATTTGCCGGTTTCACACATGCACACAAAAAAAAAAGTTCAATGTCTTTACAACATATTTCGCCTTAAAAGGCCCAAATGTCAAATTTTTCATGATGTAGGTGTCATCACAGCATTGCCTTCAGAGGTATACCATGTCGAGCTAGCATCACGTGTACGTACGTTCCGAGCACCCTGTGGTGCGCGTCAGGGCAGTCAGCCTTCATGGCCTTTTCAGCTAAATCGCTAGAAGCTAGGTATAATCTGTCTGCCAAATCATAGGATAGGATCAAAATAAAGACCATAAGATCGCTCCACAGAAGGCCGATGAGTCGACTATCTTATTTCAATCAGATATTCAACGGGAACAAATAATGAGACAGAACACATGTAGAATTGAGATACACTCTTATGAAATTCTTATTACATCTTCTCACCAGTAGTGCTAGGATCTTCTACAGGAGTTGAGTTACGACGGCGGGCAATGGGGTTGGCAGGCAACGCACACATCACTACACTCCTTATGTGTGTCATAACATAATGCTTCCGGCTTTAGATTCATGCAACACCAACAATCCGTGCTTTTGTGGCAATAAAGCCTGGTACAATATACCACTTTCAGCTTGCTCTCATCCAATGTAGCGTTGTTGTTCCTAATTATTTCTTCAGTTAAGACATATGGGTAGCTCCTCCTTTCAATGCCATCCGTGAGTAGTTGATGAGGGCGGGATGCTTCAAAAGAACATGTCAGCGTTAATCAGAAAATATTGATCAATGTCAGAAAGACAGTGCAAGGTCGATGATATTACACTGCGTGCGCGATGCAAAGAGGAACAAAAACACCAAGAATATGGCTGATCCCCTCATGTTAGATCGCGGTGATTTGGATGATGGAGTTGTTTCGACAAGGGAATCTCGAGGTTGTTTGGCCGTCTAGGTTTACTATGCGTGGACTTATATACATCTATGTATAGAAATAAATAATACTAAATTTGGATAGAAATAAATGATAATAAATTTTCATTTTATATTGACACTAATTTGGATAGAAAATAATTGCTACTAAATTTGCATTTTATATAGATAGAAATAAATGATACTACTAAATTTGGATAGAAAATAATTGCTACTACCGAATTTTCTTTTATATGATAGAAATAAATGATACTAAATTTGGTTTGAGGGTTTCCTATTCATCTGTTGCCGGGGTAATTGATTGTGGAAACAAAAAGGAAAATATAGAAAGGAAGAGAGAATTGAAAAGGGGTCTTGTCGTGAAAGGGTTCTTGGCCTAGTGGTTAAGGCACCCAAGTAGCACCTTTGAGGTCCTGGGTTTGACTCCCGATGGGAGCGAATTTTCTAGGATTTAACAACATTTGTGCTTTCAGTGGTAGGCAACGTGGCCGTCGACAACGAGTCAGCAGTGGTGACTTCGTCAATCTGGAGGATTTGCCGGCTCAGTCTTCGAAGATGGTCATAGGGGTGAGTGTGCGTGCGTTGTGAGTGTGTGAGTTATACTGTGTATTCAAAAAAAAAGAGAGGTAGGTGTTTCTCTAACAAGTCGAGTTTTTTGTTTTAAAAAAAAAAAAATCGACATCTACACATGCACCATTATTCTTCATAATTAAATAGAATGAATCACACCGCTGCAGATATATCCCCTTTCAATATATATACAAGCATGTTCATGGCATGCAGGCCTGCGTTGATACTACACGTTGTAAATGAGAAGGAACCCAAAGTATTTAATTAGGGGCATATCTAATTTTGTGATGGACAATCAAAATCTGGAGATATATCATGGATCATAAATGAAATGGCACCTGTTAAGGATATTATACACTACCGGCAGAGAACACATGTTAGTAATATTGTGTCTTTTTATTATATATGGAGAGGGAATCCAAAGTGTTCATGGGCATATGCATCTGGGCCTGCGGATTCGACTATAAACCTGGCACATCCATGACAACACTGATCCATAACCGGCCGGGCTCTCTTCATTCGCAGAGCACAAGCAGCGGGCACCTGGTTAATTACGTACGTAGTAGTACGCTGTTGGTGGCACCGCATGATGGCAGCAACTGTCAGGAGGAATACCTTCCTGCTCCTGTGTGTGGCGGCCCTGCTGATCCTGGCTGCAAATTCATCAGCCGACGGTCGCCGTGAGGAGCACATTATTAATGACCTAGTGTCACAGGCGTGCAGGAATACATCGCAGCTCGACCTGCCCCCGGAGACCTGCGAAAGGTTGCTTCGCTCCGACAAGCGCAGCGCGACGGCCAAGGAAACACGCGACCTGCTGCTCATCGCCATCGACCTCGTCGAGTGCGCCGCCGCGGAAGTGGACGCCAAGCTCGAGAAGCAGCATGGCCTCGGTGGTCATCAGGGTGTGTTGGCTCAGATGTGCCGTCTCTACTACAGCTTAGTGGCACGCATCGTCCCCATGTGTCGCGGCGAGGTCCAGGAGTACAAGCAGAAAGACTACTCCGACGACTTTGTGGTTTACAGAACCAACATTGATCTGCGGTATGCGGCCCAAGGTTGCTGGTACTTACTGAATTATCTCCCTGCTGATTATGCTGTGAAGAAGGCGGTTGGGAAAGAGGTGGACGAAGCCCACGATCTGGGCGACCTCGTCAGGGCAATGGCCACCCAAATGTTCCCCCGCGATATCACGGATCCACCACAGTGTTTTAAATAGCGGGCTAAGGCCTTTAGCGGTTGACGTCCACAAAGGCTAAGAAAAGCTATAGCGGGCTATAGCCAAAGCTAAGCCTATTTAGCGGTTTCATAATACCATTAAGAAATTAGTAAATAATTAGACATAAAACATGACACCAAAAAATTTTTATGGGCTAAAATTCGATAATGGCTTCATGCCTTCATTGTATCATCATTCAAAGTTTTAAACACCTGGATAAATTATCTTTTGAAGTTCCAAACATCATGAAAAGCTTCATGTCTTCACCGCACCACCATTTAGCCGGCTAAATCATCTTAATTTAGCGGATTTAGCTGGCTATAGCGGGCTATGAGGCTTAGCGCTAAACGGAGCTTAGCTTAGTGTTTCGTCTCCCCAAAGGCTATAGCAGGCTATAGCGGTGGCTATAGCCGGCTATTTAGAACATTGATCCACCACCTGCATCGGCTTCACATTATGTAATAACAAATGCCTAAGAGAAACCACAGCGTTGTGGTAAAACAATAAACAAATATTTCAATGAATCTATCTATCTATCTATCTAGAGAGAGAGAGAGAGATTGTGCAGCTGGTCAATATAATGTGAGAGATAGTTACAGTCGACCTTAATTAGCACTATATATGAGTGGTCCGTAGGAAATCAAAATAAATAAATTTCTCTCGCCATGTGAGAAAATCCATTCTCGGGACATGAGGGTGCGTAGCGTGAGGGCGAGCTGGTGGGAGGACCTCCAGACCTCGACCTCAGGGAAGGCAGCCATCACTGGCTGGATCCCATTGTCTATCGACGTAACTTTGGGCAGTTGTACTGCCTTTTCATTTTTGAAGAAAGAGTGATACAAGTGCCATGCAAAAGGTAGGCATATTTACAAAGATTTTAAATTGGGTAAAAGAAAACTAGGCCTATATCTTGTCGCAGTCATCACCCGCCGCTTGCTATAAGGGCGACAAATCTTGCCTAATCATGTGGACAACTTGGCTTGTCTGTATGGCCTTGTTGTCGAAACGCTTTCGATTGCGCTCCTTCTAGATATTCCAACATGTATAGATTGGATCCCATTGTTGCACACTGGAAAACGCCCGTCCTCACCTGATCTTGCCACCTTGTGCTTAAGAGTGGCAACTGCCATTGATTTTGGACGTCGCGAGCTTAGGAGAGGCGCACCCCCATGTGGTCAATCAGAGATTGGTCAAGGAGGGTGAGTGGCTAATGCATATTTGGGAGGATTAAACGGGAAGAGGAGCCAAGCAATTGGAGTCAGTTTTTCGGGTTATGCGTGTAACTGCATCAATTTTGCCTTCAGAGAGAGAGAGAGAGAGAGAGAGAGAGAGAGAGAGAGAGAGAGAGAGAGAGAGAGATACATGTGGCACATGTGTTCTGGGCACTCTGTGGCGCATCAGGGCAGCAACCCTCCATGGTCTTTTTTTGACCGTGGCAAGAAGAGATTCTTCTTAGTGCAAAACCTGCAGGGGGGGGGGGGGGGGGGGGGGGGGGGGGGTCAGTTTTCCCTGTATAGTAAAGTTTTATTTTTATTTTTTTTAAAAATCTACATCTACTCATGCACCATTACAATACATAAACTGAATCACACACATGCAGATCTCCTTCAATATATACATGCCCGCAGGCCTGCATTGATACGTCGTAATTAAATGAGAGGGAACCCAAAGTGTTTAGAGGCATATCTAATTTTGTGAGGGACAATTAATCAAAATCTGGAGATATTTATTATACACTACTGAAAGAGAACACATGCTAGTAATATAAATGTCTTTTTTTTTTATGAAGGAGAGGGAACCCAAAGTGTATATTGATAGGCATATCCATCTGGCCTGCAGGGTTTGTTTCCTCCTCAAAAAAAAATTGAGGGGAATCCTCCACTTGGATATCTGAATCCGTGGCATCATCAAATCATGACTTGCATTATTTAACTGTTTCGATTGTCATACTAGGTGGATGGATTGATCGACTATAAATCTGGCAGACCCATATATATAAGCCATAATAACCGGCCAGGCTTTCTTCATTCGCAGAGCACAAGCAGCAGTGCAGGCACCTAGCTAGACGCTGTTGGTGGCACCGCACGATGGCAGCAGCTGTCAGGAGGAATACTCCTACTACCTTCCTGGTCCTGTGTGTGGCGGCCCTGCTGATCCTGGCTGCAAATTCATCAGCCGACGGCCGCCGTGAGGATGAGCATATTATTAATGACCTGGTGTCACAGGCGTGCAGCAAAACATCGCAGGACGACCTGCCCCCGGAGACCTGCGAAATGATGCTTCGTTCCGACAAGCGCAGCGCGACGGCCAAGGGACCACGCGACCTGTTGCTCGTCGCCATCGACCTTGTCGAGCGCGCCGCCGCGGAAGTGGATGCCAAGCTCAACAAGCATCATCAGGGTGTGGTGGTCCAGACGTGCCGTCTCTTCTCCAGCTTATCGGCACACATCGCCCCCCTGTGTCGCCGCGAGGTCCAGGAGTACAAGCCAGGGGACAACGTCGTCGACATTAATGTAGTTTACGCCACCACCGGGGATCTGACGTATGCTGCCCAAAATTGCTGGTACTACGTCAAGCAGCTCCCTGATGATGATGCGGTGAAGAAGGCGGTTGGGAAAGAGGCCAACTACGCCAACGATCTGGGCGACCTCGTCCACGCGATGATCATCCAAATGATCCCCCTCCATTAATTACTAGCTAGGATCCGCCACATGCATAGGCTTCGCATTATATGTAATAATAACAAATGGTTGGTTGAAACTTGAGAACATGCCTTAGATCAAGCAACCACCGTGTTGTGGTAAATCAGTCCATAAGCAATAAACAAATACTCTTCAACCAATCTAAATATATACATTGTGCAACTGGTCAATGCGAGAGATAATTACAGTCAGGCCTTAGCGTTATATACGAGTGGTCTGTAGGAAATAAAAATAAAAAAAATTCTCTCGCCTCCCTCGTCTCTATCACCATCACCATTGCTGCTTGCATCATGCGATGAAAGGTATCTGGATCTTTTTTTATTATTATTTGAGATGAAGGTATCTGGATCTGGCCACCCGAAGAAAGGAAATAGCCGCCATCGTCGCAACCTCAACGGAGAGGGAGGGGACATGAGGGTGCGTAGCATGAGGGCAAGCTCGTGGGAGTAGCTCCAGATCTCGAGCTCAGGGAAGGAGGCCATAGGCCCATAACCGGATCCCACGGTTGAACACTGGAAAACGCCCGTCCTCACCTTATCTTGGGACCCCTTCACGCTCGCCTGCGCGAGCGGACGCCCCAGTCTCGCGCACCTCCGGCGCGGCCGCCGCACGTGGGTAGCGCGCGTCCGCAAGTTCGTCTGTCCATTGCGGGCGCGCGTACTCGGTCACGGGTGCGCTGTATTTTATCTTTTCCACCTTCGCCATGTGTTCTTTTCACCGGCTTTTCTTTGTCTTAGCTACAAGAGCGCGCATTTGAAACATGGATTTATGTATCTAGAACAAGACTGCAATTGTTCTACAACATAGAAAGCAATTAGATAGAACAAATGATTTTTTGTTTGAAAAATACTTATGACACTAGAAATAGTGTGAAACATAACTTCAAACTCCTTTAAACATGATCATCAGTGAATTAGAACATGAAAAGCAGCGAGATGGAACAAACTATTTAGGAAGCTGGAACATTTAGAGAATAAAAAAAATTGTTGTGAAAAGGATTATTTAAATTGATTATTATCAAAAGATGTCAAAGGTAACATGGAACAAGAAAATTTTTAGTCTAGGAAAAAGCTAGTCTTCTATCAATAGCCAAATAACAAAAAAAAAAAAAAAGAAAAGAAAACATATAGTAAAAATGAGAGGACTGTACACGCAAGCTAACGTGAGCAGGCCCGTCCCGCCGCATGTGCGGACGGTGCGACGGAACAGGGCCCCCAAAATGTTGGGGCCCCAAATTCTGAAACCATGTATGCTAGGTATTTTCAGGCCCAAGGAAACAGAAGCTGAGAAGACCAAATTGATCGATGTTTCGTGCCTCAACTCATCCATCTCCCACGATCAGCCATCTACCGGTTCCTGGAAAACTCGATCTCCCTCCAGACCCCTCCAGACCGAGGAGATCGCCGCTCCAATTTTTTCATAACTCAGGTAATCATGTGTACATATGCTGCTATGACCTGTGTGCTTGTGCGTGTTAGCAGGTTGGCTTCCAGGTTCTAGTGGCAGGGTGCCATCTCACGATCCCTCTAATTTCGGCTTGATAGTATCTGCGTCTCGCAGAGTAGGGAAGGCAACTGCAAACGCAGCCAACCAAGCCAAGGCACACAGACAGCGAGTCGACGATCGACGATGAACCTGCTGCAGCGTTTGTCCATGCCGAGTTGCCGACAGGCAACAATCAAGTCCCTCTTCCTCCTGAAGCTGAAGGGTAGAAGGTATTATCGCTTTCCACTTTCTTTTTCTCTTCTTTTTATTTAATGTGGAAACATATATTCTAGGCATTAATTTGTTCTTTAATTTAGCTTCTTGTTTACTTCCGATACAGTCATCAGATAAAAAGACATTGAACTATTGAAGTCTTGTGATCATCTTGAAGCTGCACTTAAAAGAGACGGACAGTCAAATATTGATGCTAACGAATTGTATGTTGAGTTTATTTTTCTCCAAGATTTGATTCCAAAAGTATGGGCCCTATTGAATTTTTGAAGTTTCTGAAGCGACATGAATACTTTCCCAGTGCAACTTTTGCATATAGAATTTTATTAACCATATTCCTACATGCGGTCTACAATGACTTAAGTCAAGGGCCTAGTTTATAATTTTGCACAGGGCCCCCAAACCTTCCGGGACGGCCCTGACGTGAGCAACACTTTTTTTTTTTTTTTGAGGGGAACGTGAGCAACACATGCCAGCGTATGCATTCCAGCTCGGCTGTTGCTCGCGCTGGGCCAGGTCGCTTGTTGCTCGCGAGTGGCCGGAGAAACGCGTTTCAGCCCAAGAAAAACATGTCGGATGCCTGTTGCTCGCGAAGGGGGCGGAGGTGTGCGAGAGGTGTCCGGCTCTCGCATATGCGAGTCCGATGGATGGCGCCTTATCTTGCCACCTTGTGCGTAAGAATGGTGACTGCCATTGATTTTGGACGCCGCGATAATGCAAGCTCAGGAGGATCAGCCGCATGTGATTAATCAGAGATTGGTCAAGGAGGATGAGTGGCTAATGCATGTTCGGGACGAATAATCCATGGGGAAAAGCAGAAGAGCGGTTGGAGACAGGTTTTCGTGTTATGCGTGTGACTGCACCAGTTTTGCCTTGAGAGTGGCACATGTGTTCTGGGCACCGTGTGGCGCGTCAGGGCAGCAGGCCTTCATGGTCTTTGTTTCGACCGTGCCAGGAAGAGATTCTTGTTCGTGCAAAACCGTGGGGTCGGTCTTTTCGCGAACAGTCTGAGTTTTTTTTTTTTTTTTGAAATATACATTTACACATGCACCATTACTATTCATAAACTGAATCACATGGATGCAGATCTCCTTCAATATATTATATATACCTGCATGCTCGCTCAGGCCTGCATTGATATGCCGTTGGTTAAAGAGAGGGAACCACCCAAAGTGTCTAGGAGCTGATCCAATTTTGTGATGTGGCGGCCCTGATCCTTGCTGCTCATTCAGCCGACGGTCGCCGTGAGGAGCATATTCATGGTCACGGTGGCAAAGGAGGCGACCTGGTCTCACAGGTGTGCAAGAATTATACATGGAACCCGGCGTACTGCGAAATGGTGCTTCGCTCCGACAAGCGCAGCGCGGTGGCCAAGGAACCACGCGACCTGGTGCTTATCGCCATCAACCTCGTCGAGCGCGTGGCCGCGGACATGGATATATGCCAAGCTCGAGAAGCAGCATGGCCACGGGTCATAAGGCTCAAGTGGCGGTCCAGATGTGCCGTGTCTACTCCAGCTTCTTGGCACACATCGGCCCCGTGTGTCGCGGCGAAATCCAGGAGTACAAGCTCAGCAACCGGCAGGACTCCGACGACATTGCCGAATGCACCATGACGCTGACGGAAGCGGCCGAACATTGCTGGTCCTACACGAAGGAACTCCGTGATGATGATGCGGTGAAGCAGGCGGTTTGGGGAAGATGCGAGCGACCTCTTCGATCTGGGCAGCCTCGTCCACATGATGGTCAAGCATATGATCCCTGGTTTCACGGATCCACCACGTGCATAGCAGCATAGGCTTGACATTATTTTGTGATAATAATAACATATGGTAGAGAACATGCCTTAGAGCCACAACAGTGTTGTGGTAAATCAGTTCATAAGAAATAAAAAGAGATCTTTTACGGTGTTTGCGAGGTACCTGGAGGTACCAAGAGGTATCGCAACGTGAACCGTTGATCAAATGAAGGGCAAGGTACGGAATAAAAATTAACATAACCGGTGGCAGGTGGGTAATTACGCGGCAATTAGGAGCTTTTTGTTTGGTTAGGTAAATGATCACATGGTTCACCATTTCTGTTTCCTTGGTCACGCTAATTAAGATCCTTTTCGCCAAACGTTTCCTTTTATGGTTTATGCATTTGCGTTTGATTTTATACTTGTGATCAAAGATGCATGAAGATAAGGTTTCCATCTAGGAAGGCCTTAGATCGAGAACAAGCTACGCAAAGGTACAGTAGCCATGGCAGCGTACGGCGTACTCGTCGGATTGTGATTATTTACTGGACTATTGCATAGGTACAGAGTTTATGAATCCTTCATGGACCATTCAAAATAAACAATCACATGAACTTTGCATTATACTTCATAAATGAAAAAAATCGACGAGCTCTAAATTGTATAACTTTCTCTTAATCTCCTCATCACACTTTCAAATCTTTGTAAATATCATGCAACCATGTAAGTTAGAAAATAAATATATCCTGCTGGATTGGCATCATGTACTCTGAATAATAATTTTGGCCCACCGTATGTGATTGCTTGGAAATAAGAGTAAACATAGTTATCTGTTGCTGACATTTTAATTAACAATAAATGACACTTTACAAATTAGGTAAGTGGCCGACGTTTAAATATTTTAATCCTCAAATTTCGCCTCTCTGGTGCAATAGCCGAGATTACAACCTGATAAACTTGCAAAATGTAAGTAAGTTGCCTAACAAATCCCAAAAATCCTGGCTTTTGCATCTTATCTCGTCTTCTTCCTTCCGCCTCGTGGCTCCCATGGCCATGGCTCCGACAATTAAGTAAATTCTCTAAAAACCAAGTAAACAAGATTTAACCAAGTAAATATAATGGTAAGACATCGCCACGACATTGAAACGACCCCTCACGGCATCGCCTCTCGCACAATCGCTCTCCATGACCCCTCGCGGCATCGCCTCGCCATGGCCTCTACCACTGCTACCACCGCCTAGCCATGGGACCTGGCGGTCATGTTCTTGTTGCCTCGTTCAAAGAAGTATTGAAACCAAGTAAATGGTAAATCAAGCGTGTAAATGAATGAGAAGGGCACGCCGCACACATGTGTTTCAGGAATATATTTTTTGTCTAATTGTTTTATATTAGCCAACATATGAAATTACCTTTTTATCCTCAATACTTAAGTACCTCAATCAATACTTTTGTAACTTTAGGTTGGTACCTTTCATTGTGGAGCGTTAGATTTGAGGCAATGAACGGCCCCCATATTAATCGCAAACACCGTAAGACGTCTTAAAAAGAAAAAATATTTCAACCGGTGGTCCGTAGAAAATTTAAGGGCCTTCTTTGTCTCTCTCACCATCACTGTCGCTGCTGGTGCCACACGATGGTGGTCGAAGGAGGGAAGTAGCTGCCACTGACGTGAGCTTGGAGGATGGACCGTCATCATCAACACTACTGGAAACCGAAATTTCCGTGACGGCCAGCAATTTTTGTGATGGTTTTTATGGAACGCACAGGAAAAGAACAATTTTACCGTGCGTTCCCTGATAACACACAGGGAAATGTATTTCCTTGTCGGTGGTTGCGATAGCACACAGGGACATGTGTTTCTGTCGTACCCCATTTCTGAGGCACTAGTGCTTACCGTATCAGTCCCTGGATCAGTAGCTGATACGACACTTCTACATAATGGCATCTCAGAATCATACCATTAATAATATTACCAAGTCTCATTACAAGCCTTTATATTACAAAAGGTCTTTGAACAATGGCTAAAAGCCTTATTACAACACGGCACAACCACCACACTTGAGCGTCACTGAGGACAGTGACACATCACTAGAGCTATTGCAACGGAATACTGAAGCGGGGTCCACTCTACAGGCGCGCGGACGGAAAACCCTACTCTTCATCACCATCACCTTGGAAGTCATATTCCGGTTCTTCTTCTGAATGATTGAAGCAAGAGTGAGTACATAAGGTACTCAACAAGTCCTAACACAAGGGTTAATAGCATGCAAAGGAGAGATCAAGGATAAGGGCTGGGGTGTGACATATCGGCCGAAAAGCCAATTTTTGTGCAAGGGTTGGTTTGAAAAGCAAAACTGCTTTGCAAACTAAGTCAAGTAAATTTTTGAATTTAATGGGGTTGGTTGGCCCTGGGAGAGATGCATCCATCCCGCCAGTTCCCAAGTTTTCATGCTGGCAGACAACCAGCACACGGCTCCACACCGGCGTTTTCCAAAAACACACACGCCAAGGATCACTCACACAGGAAAATCTAATCAATTGTGTGGCCATTGCTTTCGCAATTGTCCAATGCCGTGGAACACGGCTATCCGGATAGATTCGACACTCTGCAGAGGTTGTGCACTTTACCCACAAGGTATACCAGCCTTTGCCATCGTCATGGTTTAGACTGGCATACTAATGGTTCCGTACCTACTTGGTGTCACCACAGCACCACCACGGAAAATCCACAACCAGGGCATCCATTCACCATAGGAATAAGGGCCACAGGCCATCACCATCCGCTGGACGCTAACGCCAATCTCGTTAGGTCTTCTCCTGGCTTCCGCTGCGACTCCCGCCTCCTGGTGGGTACCGGGTGACACTATAGTAGGGTGTGGTTCCAAACCTTTCCCATACAAGGCATGTGGTTGCACGATGGGTGCTAAGCAAGGCGGCACATGAACCGGTCCTTATACGACCGAACCAGGCATCTTCAATAGCCGTTCCTCACGAGGAAGGCGTCCCAGAGATAGCCTCCCCACTGAGGACTACCTCGCCTGGTCCCGCCAAAACATACCCCCACTATGGGTTGCATATCATCACTAATCCCACCCAAGTTCACATTTACGCACACCACCAAGCACTCACACATTTTAACACTAAAAACATGTGTAGCAAGATTATTTATATACACAGTGTAATAAAGTCCTAAGCAGCATTTTCGTCCAACAAATCATTAAATATTAATGATGTTGGGACCTAGGGTTAACAAGGAGATTAGGGTATAAGCAATATCAAGGTGAGGCAAACAACAATTACTTAGGACATACTAAGCATTTAAATCATTTATAAAGTATTATGCATGTTTATTTGAAATCAGGCTCTAAATAGGATTATTTGCGAACATAGGCGCAATATGATCAAGGGGGTTAGGACTTGCCTTCGAAGTCTTCTTCCTCTAGTCCTTCCTCGTAGTCGGGATCCTCGTGCTCTTCTTCGAACGTTTGGTTATCTAACGATCAAAATAAATAAAGGCGAATAAATCTACCGCTCAAGCAATTAACAATCATTAAATAAATAAAATCCCAAATAAATAGCAAATAGAGATGGCTTTGGAGCAAACGAGTAGAGAAGGATTTTAGAGGAATTTAGGTGAAAGAATTTCTGGATCTGGAGTTAAAATGAAATAGTTATGGATTTTCGAATGATTAAGAATGGGAAAGATTAGGATTTGATCAACTTAATTAAGTATAATCAACATCCTAATTTTCCAGAGGTGTTCAAAGGTTGCAAAATGGTTAGAAAGAAATATATGATTTTTGGGAATTTATTGGGATTTTTCTGCTATTGGAAAGTGCTCGAAATTGTTTTCTGTGTACAATCTCGGGTGCACCTAGCAATTTGTTTTGCATATGAGAGGCTGACATGCGGGTCCAGAGGGGCCGGTCACTGTGCGGTACTGTGCGGTGGGCTGGGTCTATGGGGTCTGTGGACCGGGGTGTGAGAGGGAGAAGTCCACGGTGCACCGAGCGCACCACGTGGCGGTGCGACTCGGTCGCCGTGGGTCCGTGGCGCCGACGTGGCAGCCACGTCGGACGGCCACACGGCGCGGTCAGGCGCGGCGGCGGGACGCGCGCGCGGCGGCGCGGCGCCGGAGTCCTTGCCGGCGGCGGCTGTGGAGGTCGGAGGACGACGCGGAGTGGTCACGGATCTTCAGCTCGGCGCGGCGAAGCTTGGAGGCTAACGTGTTGACGTGCGGAAGGGCTAGGGCGACGACGCGGGCTCGCCGGAGGCAGGCGGTGCTCGGGTGCGCGCGGGGAAGATGGCTTGCGCGTGCGCAGGGGTTGAATCGAGCGCGCGCGGACGTGCGCGTGAGTATGCGCGGACAGTGCGCGGCCTTGACGAGGCCGAGGAGGGCCCTGCGGCGGCCGGAGAGGAAGAAGGGGGCGGCGGAGCGGCCGCGCTCGATGCGGGCTATCCTCGGGCGCACGGGGAGGGAGAAGAGAGGGTGCCAGAGAAGGAGAGAGGGGTGGTGGAGCTCACCTTGAGCTTGGGTGGAGCGGGGAAGGGCGGACCGGCGCGGGGAAGCTCACCGGAGCTTGCCGGAGTTGAAGGGGAAAAAGAGGGGATGAGCTCGGGGGTGTGCGCGGGGAGTGAGGGTGAGGGTGGAATGGCGGAGAAGAGAGAGAGAGAGAGCTCAGCGCCTCTTATAGCCGCGCAGAGGCGATGCGCGCGCGGGAAAAGATCTCCAGCTCCGGCGAGATATTTCTCGCCGGACTGGACGTCGACGCGACGGGAGCTGGGGTGCAGGGCTCGGTGACGCGGCGCGGGAGTGGCTCCAGTAGCTCGGACGCGATGAGGTGAGGCTGTGGCTGACGGAGGAGGGCGGCAGGGCATGGGCGGCGTCGGGAAGCTCGTCGGATTAGGTCTTGACGCGATGGGAGCTGAGCTGGGCGACGAGACGGGTCGGGGAGACGGCGGTGTGGCTCACGTGAGCGCGAGGACAGCTCCTGCGCGCTGAAACGACGTGACGACGCGCTCCGGCAGCGCGGTATGGGCGGCGGCGCGATTTGCGCCGGCGACGCCCGGAGGAAGACGACACGGTGGGGCCCGCGCGTCAGCGACACAGAGGGGAGATGGGCCGGGGAAGAGTTGGGCCGGGAAGTGACGGGCTGCGACGGGCCTGGCGCGGGAGAGGAAAAAGAAAAGGGAAAAGAAAAAGAAAGATGGGCTGGCTAAGATTTGGCCCAACACGATTTGGAGTTGATTTAGATTCAAACATTTCTAGAATTTGAATTTGAAGACAATTCAAATTCGGACAAAGACAAAACCCAAACAAACACTTAAAATAAAAGCAATAAACCCCAAAAATGCATATGATGACCTTTGTGCATGGTTTAAAATTCAAAAATTTTATTTTTGGCTCTAAACTTAATCTAACAAATTGCTTTTAGTTGAAAAATTTTAAAAGGGTCGAATTTTAAGGGTTTTTAAATGGGCACAAATTGAGGGTGCTACAGTTTCCTTGACGGTGGTTAAGTTAGCACACAGGGAAATCAAGTTTACTTTGTCGGCAGGACTGAAGCCCTCAGGAAAATAGCGCACAGGAAAAATATGTTCCCACCCACGCGGGACAACGGAATGAATATTTCGTCTTCGCGCCGGTTTATTTTGGCTTCGCTCCTTTGTTGCCGCGCAAACAATTTCGCTGCCAGATGGGTCCTACAAACTTTCCCTAAAATCCCTCTCGGCTCTCCTCAATCCCCATCCAGTGCCGCCTCCATCCAGTGCCGCAGCTCTCCCCGTCGCCTCCGCCTTGCAGCTCTCCTCCTCCCCACGGCTGCGCCGCCTCCGCTCGGCCGCGGCAGACGACGCCTCCCCCACATCGACGGATGAGCCCGCTCGGCAGGCCACAGCAGCACGATGGAAGCTTCTTAATTTCAAAATATAATGACAGCTCGTAGTTTGACCTTTTAATGCATTGCTGTGATGCTCCAGCTAGCTTGTTGGAAGCTTCTTTCCAAGAAGAATGATAGATCTTAATTAGTTTGACCTTTTGAGGTAGCGTTGTGATGCTGCCTGTCAGTTTAGCTTTTGTGGGTAGCTAACAGTAGGAAGATTAGCTACTATGATGTTCTGATGGTGAATTTTAGCTTTTGTGGACTGTCATTTCAGAAAGTGACAGATGGTGCTCCAATTATGATGCCAGACATGTGGACATTGTATTAGTATACTAATATATATATGTAATTAATGGATGTGATCTGCCTATTGCTTTGTATCGACGCATAATGTGTGATGAACTTGTGGCATTTTAAAAGAATTAATTTTACTTTTATTATTGCCAAGAACAATTTCCCTGACGGCTAAATTTGTCAAGAAAAGAACCAGGTTTTCCCTGGAAAAAACATTTTGTTGTCGGTACAAAGCCATCAAAGAAATGGCGAAATACTTTGACGGGTGACGACCCACAGGAAAATAAATTACTTTCTTTGTCGGCAAACGCTATTTCCCTGTCGGTTTCGGACCGTCAGATTTGCTGTACAAAAACCTGGCGTCGACAAATTTCCCTGTGTGCTTGCCGACAAAGCTTGCCGTTAAGGAAATTATCTTTGATGGCCACCCGTCAGACAAATTCAATTTCCCTGTCGTCATATCCCTGGCGGCTATTGTCTGACGGGTCGCCCACAGGGATAATTTCCCTGACGGTTTTTGCTATTTCATTGACGGATTTTGGCACACAGGGAAATTCCGTTTTCCAGTAGTGACGAGCTTAAGGGAGGGGGAGGGGATGGGCCGATGCTCATTGGAGGACCTCCAATATGCATCCGGCCACCTAGAGCTCAAGGAACGCAGCCATCACCGATCGAATCCCATTGTTGCACACCGGAAAATGCATGTCCTCACCTGATCTAGCCACCTTGTGATCCGATCGGCAGCCGCAAGCTAAGGCCACCACCGGGATGAGAGGAACTCCGACTTGCGCTGGTTGCCGCAAATGCGACGATGAAGGCGACGGATCAAACGATCAGCCGCGAACCAAGTGCGGTGCCCCCGGCAGGGATCGTGGAGATCGATCCCTCCGGGGGTGCGTGGTGCGAAAACGAACGACGGCTAGGGGATCACAAAATCATAACCCTCTAGTTATACCATGTAAGAGGAAATAGATTGCGTACAATGTGGTGAATTGTATTGCATTAAGCTTCTCGACCGGTATATATGGGAGTACATGACTTGGAGGGCAAAACACCTCTCTCGAGATACATATGGTAGTCCGTGATATACAATATCAGAATGGCTTCACGTCCGACTCCTTGGTTCGACTGTCGTCCGACCGGGACTCATCAATGGTCGTGAATCACTAGGTCTCGTGTGTCCTCTTCCATGAACCTCTTGACTTTAGAAGTCGGGTTCACTAGATTTTAGGAGCCGGACACGAGTTTGACAGACGAGTCGACTTTGTAGCATCATTCATACAATATCTAGCCTACCAAATATACTCTAACACCATTAGTTTTGGCCACCGCGAGCTCAATCAAAAAATGTTTCAGCTTCACAAAATAAATGTTCCATATGTACATTTTTATTGTTCCATCTAAAAATATTACTAAGATATCTACAAAGTCTCAATCACCTGAGAAGGAGCAAATCCTATGAATCAAACTCATACAGATCTCGTTCAATATATACATGCATGCTCATGCCATGAAGGCCTGCATTGACATTTCGTAAATGAGAGGGAACCCAAAGTGTCTAGGGGCATATCCAATTTTGTGATGGGCAATCAAATTCTAGAGATAGAATATGGATCATAAATGAAATGGCACTTGTTAAGGATATTGTAATACACTATTGGCAGAGCACATGTTCATATATAGGTCCTATGGTGTAACACCCCAAAATTTGAAAGCAAACAAAAGGAATAAAAATCACTCAAAATTTGAATTTTTCTCAAACTCTCACCTTTCCATGAATTTTCAAAACAAAATTCATTAAATAAATGCAAACCTAGTGAAATATGAAATTTTATAAATATTAAAACTGGTGCTCAAGTGTTTGTTTTCATTTAAGATTCACTAAAACTTTGTACTTTTGAATTTACAACAAACTAAAATAATTATATGCTAAACCTTTGCAAGTTCACCTCGAATTTTAAATCTTTGAAATTGAACTTGCACAAATTTCACCATATGCACTTTTGAATTCCTTGTTCATAGTTTTGTGCGTTTGTTCTGTTTAAATCCTTTATTTCAAATTTGAATTCCTTTCAAATTTGAGTCATGCCTAAATCTCTGAAAAAGAATAAATCAAATCCTTTCCCTAAAACATCTCGGGCTGAAACCTCTCTTTTCCCCTCTACCGGCCCAACCCAACACCCTCTCCTCTCTTTTCTTTTTCCTGAAAATCGCTAATGGGCCGCGCCCCTTCCTTCGGCCCAGCCTGGCCCATCTCCACCTTCTTCCTCCTCCGTACCAGCACGCAGAACGGCCACTGCAGCCATCGGACCGCCGGACCAAGCGACGCCGCGCCGCCGTACGCGCGTGCTGCGCCGCCGTTACTCCTCCTCCGCCCCCATTCGCTCCCAGCGCATGCCGACCCCACGCGGGCGCCGTCCAGACAATCGCCGCGTCGACGTACCGCGCCGCATGCCGCGTTCTGCGCTCCGCATTGAAGCCGGCGAGTTCGCTTCGCCCCGAAGCCACCCTCCCTCGTCCGCCTATAAAAACCAGCGCGCAGAGCCCCTCTTCCATCCGAGCTCACATTGCCCTTCCTCACCCACCGAGCCGCCTCAATTTCGTTTTTTCCCCATCTCTCTCTCCTCGTCGGCGACCGTCGATTCGCCGCCGTGGAGCACTCCCCCCCTCTCTCTAGGTGCGCTCCAACATTACGAGGTTGAGCTGCTCCTCCTGCGCCTCTCCGCCCAGCTCAAGGAGCCCCAGAGCACCATCTGCACCGCGCGCCGCCGGCCGCCGCCGCGCGTGCTCGACGCCGGCCACCCTCCCGGCCGCGTCTCCGTCGCCGCGTACGCGCCTCCGCTTCATCTCGGTGACGTGCACCGCACCGGCCAACAAGAAGTCGACGAGCCGCCCTCCTTCCCCTTCTCCGTCGAGCGCCGCCGCCGCGCTCCGCCTCGCGTCGTCGTCAACGCGCCTCCGCCCGTGCGCGACGTCGACGAGCCCCGTGGTGAGCGCGTCATTCTCTCCTCTCTCTCCCGCACTCTTTCGCCTCAAGTTTAGCCCACCGGAGCGCCGTTCCGGCCAACTCCGGCAGGTCGCCGCCGCCTCCCGCGCCGCCCAGTCGCCGCCGGCCACCGCCTCCTCGTCCCAATCGTTGTCAGCCGTCCGCTCCCGGATCAATGGTTAAGATTAGAAGCCACGTACCCTTTCGCTTATTTTAAATCCTGGCCATCCATCTGAGATCCGACGCTCCAGACCATCCTAGTCCACCATGGGCTCATGGACCAGACCCCCTGCCCTGGTCCACAGAGGCTGTGGACTCAGTCCACGAATTTTCAATAGAAGAATAATTCCTAAAATTCTGGAAAATCCCCTGGCCTTGAAATCTTACAGATAAGCCCCTGACCTTTACTGTAATCATGTTTAGGTCCTGTCTTTTTACAGAAACCACCTTATACTTTCTGATAATAATCTTTTAGCCCTGTCTTTTTTTTACAGAAAGGACCTTATACTTTTCTGTAATTATATTTTAGCCCTTCCTTTTTACACCAAGGCCCATAAACTTTCTGTATTTACATTTCAGTCCAATTAATCTTTCTGTAATTATAGATATGCCCTTGGTATATTTCTGTAATTGCAAATAAACCCCTAAAACCTTTCTGTAATTACAGATAGACCCCCAATACTTTCTGTAATTACTTTTAAGCCCCTAGAACCTATAAAACCTTGTATCTTTTCAACCGTAACTCCGATTTGAGCGATTCTTGCGCTCACGCGTTCGTAGAAACGCGTAGTACCCTTTTGTGCTGTTCTTGAAACCTCAAACATGCACCATCAGACCCTAATACCTTAAACCCCTCTCTCTTTTCTGATATATTCCGTATCGATAAATCATACGACATCCCTCTTGCATGTTGTAACAACTCACCGCTGTGTTTAGCTTTGAACCTAGCTAATCTTACCGCGGCCCTCTGCAATGAAACATGGTAACCTTCTTTTTTCGCCACCCTCACTCGCTACCACTAAATATATCCAACCTTTCGTGTTGTATCACTTCAAAGCCTAATACCCTTTTTATCGCAACTCCACCATGACCCTAATCTAGCTCAATCATCGCAATTGAAGTTAATCCAATGTTGCCACCGAACTTTACCAAACATCTTTGGTTTATCAATCATATTTATATGATCTTTCATTGAACTTATTGGATTTATTATTCATCGCTAATTTAATTGCTAGTCGATCTTATTGATTGCTCCTTGTATTTCAATTACAAATATGCATCCATGTCATGCATGATCGCGTACACGTACCGTCGTTGTGCACTTAGCTAATGGTAAATAATTAATAGCTTAATCCTAGTAATTAATCAACATAGTAAGTAATTAATAGATAATCACCATTAGCTAATACCTTAATTTAAGTAAGTAATTAAACTGACACACCGCGCACATTGTGCAAGTGCGGCATGAACCTTTATATAGGTTACGACCTATATAAAGCCGAAATGTCACCAATGTACAAATAACACGTACACGCATCGTTTCCACCTTCACACACTGTTTCTACCTACACACATGCAAGGATGCATTTATCATGGTTTAGCATCTCTCATTCACATCAAAAGCCCTAGTGCTCATACATGACCCCTAATAGCCTCTCTTAAGACAATAAGACCTTCCTAAAGTAAAACTTAATGCATCATGCATGATTTATGTTTTTTGTCCTTCTCCAGTGTTATGTCGGTTCTTATTGGAGTTAATTGGATCTTATTTGGTTCCTCTCGATCTTATTCTATTTTATTTTGCGGTAGTTTGTTTATACGGTATATTTCTATGCGCTAGCTTACGTGAGATTCGAAGAAGAGCCGGAAGAATTCAAAGAAGATCCAAAAGACCCAGACTTCAAGGACGAGCCGAAGAGCCCAAGACGAAGGACGAGTCAGAAGATACGAGCTTCTAGGAAGGAATCTGAAGACCCGGATTACGAGGACGTGAAGAAGAAGCCTGTAGTGAAGGCAAGCTCTACCTCCATTTGATCATGATTGAACCTACTGTTTTCGCAATGCACCTATAGAGCTTACTCTCGTATCATGCATTACTTGTTATTTTACTGCTTGTGTAGTTATGGTCCTACTTGCTCATTGATATTGATGTCTGTTATTAGGGCATTAAATATCTGAATCCTTGTTTACCTGTCACCTTGATAACCCTAGGATAGTTCCATCATTTCCATGATGGCACTTTTACCTTGCTACTAGAAATGCTTAGGACCCCTGCAATGTTTCTACATTGCTACACCATACTCACATATATGCTTTTACAACTGTGTTAAATGAGTTTGGTGGTGTGTGTGATATTTTGGGTCTGGGAGTAGCACAACTGTGTTAGGTGATGGTGATGATGGTGACAGTGGTGATGGGATGGGTTGGATTGCGGGCAAGGCCAATAGTGAATGGTGGATTTGTGTGATAGACCCCTAGTGTGGGATCTGGTGCTTGCCCGGCCATATAAGGACCGGTTCTGACGCCCGTAACATAATGATTTATCGTACAACCACGGAACCCGTAATGGGAAGGACTTACCCTACCTTCTTGATGCCCACTGCAAGAACCATCGGAAGGCCAGCCGGGCAACGGGGGACCAGGAGAAGACGCGGGGGAGTACAATTAACCGCGGTCTGGCTTGACACAGGGGAGTTACCCGCAGCCTTGCTCGGGGGAGTGGTTACCTGTTTGTCAAATAAGCCCCTGGGCGCGTCCCGTGGTGGAATTGTGGGGGCACTCGGAGGAGATGGATTAAGCGTTATGTTACTCTCCGTACAAGAGTGCATAGCCTGTGGGAAAAGATGTACAACCTCTGCAGAGTGTAAAATTCATCCGGATGGACGTTGTCACGGCATATGACACATTATGGTTGCGCACGTATGGATTAGCCACCTCTCTCTTCCCTTGACGTGTGAGTGGGTTGTAGTCAGCCCGTGTTTTGGAAGTGATGGCAGGTGTGCCGGGTCGGTATGACCCGTGAGGTCAGAAGGCCCAACTAAAATGTGGGAACTGGCGGGAATGTCCATACTCCCCCAGGGCCAACCAACTAAAATATTGACAATCAACTTCTCTGTTTTATCTATGAATCCTTGTCTTGCTTTAGTGAACCCTGCATAAAGTTTGCTTTCTGCAAATGAACCATATAGCCTCCTCCTTGCTAAAACCAAGTATGCATGTATATATCTACCCTTGTGTAGTATAGGGCTTGCTGAGTACCTTATGTACTCACGCGTTTGCGATTGTTGGTTTAGATTGGAGAAGACTTCGTAGAAGACGACGACGACGTTCGGGTTTTCGGTTCTACATCTCAAGTTTGCTTGTGGCTTTGGGCCATGGTTCCGCTGTCTGCTTCACCTTTAGCCAGACGGACGGGCTTGGATATTTATAAATCCTTGTCGTACCGCTGCTAAGGGACAAATATCTCAGGTATTATACTTATTTACCTATTCGAAGTATGCTTTTGATTATCATATCTGTGTTCTTGTGCGTATCAGCTACTCGATCCAGGGACTGATACAGAATGCACAACATATTCCAGAAATGGGGTACGACAGAGTGGTATCAGAGCAATACTTGACTGTAGGACGAAAACTTAGGATTTGCTACGCTCGAAAATGACTATTTTCAAAACTAATTGCAAAACCTTCCATAATAACTTTCCCCTCTTGTGAAAAAAAAAAAAAAAAAAAAACCCTTGCTTCTTCCTCTCCTTCAAGAAGAAGTATGTGATATGGAAATGTCTGTGCACAGGAATGTACAATCCAATGGATAATGAGGAATATGTGACCGTAGAAGTGGAAGGCAGCGTATACCAGGTTTACCGTGCACCAGATATGGTTCCAAGACAGAGCGATAGTGATGTCCGCAGCAACTCGAACACAAAATTAGAGGTTTTGGTTTCAGGCAGTGACGACAAGGTGAAGATGTCATCACTGATCATGAATAAGGTACCCGGCCCTTCTTTTGTATTGTCGTGGTTCTTTTTGGCCATGGTTGTGGGCTAGTGAGAATTTTGTTTCGGTGGCATCCATTTAGATGTTGCTCGGATTTGTGTCTTCTCATGATAAATTTGGTGAAAGAGGCATTGATGAGTTTGGTGACGGGGTTGACAGAGGTAAGTTTATCCTATTTGCATGTGAATGATTGTTAGGGTCGGGTTTTATTTTTTCCCGTCGGAGGTAAGGACGACGGTAGTGGATGGCGAGATGGTCACGTGAGTTCAGATCGAAGTTCTGATCCGTGGCATATCTGTTTAGGACGGTGATCTTAGATGGTAATTTACTATATTTTTAAGGTTCTTTTGTCTCCTATCAACGGAGTTGGCGTTGTTTGGGTGGTTTATGTAATCAGAGGATGTATTATCGGAATGGCTTCACGTCTGACTCCTTGGTTCGACTGTCGTCCGACTGGGACTCCTCAATGGTCGTGAATCACTAGGTCTCCTGTGTCCTCTTCCATGAACCACTTGATTTTAGGAGTCGGGTTCACTTGATTTTAGGAGCCGGACATGAGTTTGACAGACGAGTCGACTTTGTAGCATCATTTATACAATATCTAGCCTACCAAATATACTCCAACACCATTAGTTTTGGCCGCCGCGAGCTCAATCAAAAAATGTTTGAGCTTCACAAAATAAATGTTCCATATGTACATTTTTATTGTTCCATCTAAAAATATTACTAAGATATCTACAAAGTCTCAATCACCTGAGAAGGGGCAAATCCTATGAATCAAACTCATACAGATCTCGTTCAATATATACATGCATGCTCATGCCATGAAGGCCTGCATTGACATTTCGTAAATGAGAGGGAACCCAAAGTGTCTAGGGGCATATCCAATTTTGTGATGGGCAATCAAATTCTAGAGAGATAGAATATGGATCATAAATGAAATGGCACTTGTTATGGATATTGTAATACACTATTGGCAGAGCACATGTTCATATATAGGTCCTATGGAGAGGGATCGAATCCAGGCATATCCATCGGACTTGGTTTGAATTAAGGAGAGGGAACCCAAAGTGTATATTTATAGGCGTATCCAGCATCTGACCTGCAGGGTTTTTTTTTACTCTAAAAAATGATGGAATCCTGCACTTGGATATCTGAATCCGTGACCTCATCAATCATGACTAATTAGCATTAACTGTTTCGATTGCCATACTAGGTGGATGGATTGATCGAGTTTCAGCATTATAAATCGATGTGGCAGATCCATGACCGCACTGATCCACCATTCGTAGAGCACAAGCAGGCACGATGGCAGCAGCTGGTAGGAGGAGGACCACCTTCGTGCTCCTGTGTGTGGCAGCCCTCCTGTTGGCTGCTCGTTCAGCCGACGGTCGCCGTGATCAGGAGCATATTCTGGGTGGCAAAGGCGGCGACCTGGTCTCGCAGGCGTGCAGGAATGCATCATGGTTCGTCCACCTTACCACAGACCGTTGCGAAACGGCGCTTCGGTCCGACAAGCGCAGCTTGGCGGCCAAGGAACCCCGCGACCTGGCGCTCATCGCCATCGACATCCTCGAGAGCGGCGCCGCGGAGGTGGACGCCATTGTCGTGAAGCAGCACAGTGGTGACAACAAGGCCATGGCGGTCATCCTTCAGACCTGCCATCTCTACTTGGACTTTGTGGCACACATCACCCCTCTGTGTCGCAGCCAGGTCCAGGAGCCCAGCAGCTACGACCGGCATGACGACTTTACTGTTGACTGCGCCAAGAAGCTGTCGGATGCGGCTGGACAATGCTGGGACTACATGTGGGACTTCCGTGCTGATGATGCGACCAAGAAGGCGGTTGGGAAACAGGCAGAGGACGTCAACTATTTGGGCGGCCTCGTCGAACAAATGGTCCAACTAATGTTCCCCAATGTCAAGGACGACCCACCAGTCTAACTAGTATATATATTACTCCTATGTAATGTAATCATCAGATAGCTATATATAGAAAAATACTAAGAGTCATGCATGATATCCCTTATAATATAGCCCTGGTACCGTGCATGTATCAGATCATGGTGGACAAATATATATTGCATCATGTTACAAGGATGGGGTTGGGTGTCAAGCATGGGTTTGTGTCGCGTGATTGCTCGGCCACCGCCGACCTGCTCGCCTACAACTACAAGCCGAGGGTGACTGCTAGCTGGGACCGACCACGTTTTCTACTTCGATGAGGAGGTCAACTACTTGTTGCTACTCTGGAACGAGACAGCGATAGGGCCGGGCCACACTCGCCATTTCACCAAAGGCATGATCAACGTAGTAGTACTATTGAACGATTAATTCAGACAACAAGAAAGAACAACGAAACAGCATAACAAAACAGTTTCCTTCCTCCAAAAGGAACATAACAAAGGAACCCACATTAATTGTTGATCCATCGAAACTGTCATATAGCTATTTATTTTATTTTTGTGCAGGGGACAATGGTCCTGCCATTCCGGTGCCCAACAAGGTTCTGATTAGGAATTCGGCATCACTCGTCTGAAACTTTGGTGATCTTGGCCAAGCAGTTGTCCACCGGCCTGGGGTGAGGCAGGTACCTGACGCGGCAGTTTGGGTTCGCCCTTGTCAGCCTGCAAGCGCGCAGCAAAATCACACACAATTTCAGTCCATCTTCTAAAGCATTCAGATTCAGATATATAGCATAACATGCAGAAACTTACTTGTAACCGAGGAGGAAATGGTGGAGGAAGACAGAGATCTCCAGTTTGGCTAGATCATTCCCAGGGCACAGCCTCGCCCCAAGCCCGAAAGGAAGGAATGTGCCGGCTCTCGGCGTATGGCCCTGAAAGCAGATGCAAGTTTTCAGATGATGAGTTCTTCCAGCTTCAGAACGATATGATATAACTCTCTTAGGAGAACAGTGAGACAGAAGTTGGTACCTCCCATCTTTCTGGGTTGAACTTCTTGGGGTCAGGGTAAACTTCATTGTCCATGTGCACGCTTCTGTACCACAGCTGAACCTTCCAGCCCTTTGGAATCAGGTAACCTGCAGAAGACTTTTGGTCAGTTAAGTTGATATTGATTGCATGATTCTACGATCATCAGCATGCAGGAGGCACCGTACCGTTGACAAAGACGTCTTTTGTGGCCTGACGGAAGGACACGAAGGAGATGTTGACGAAGCGCAGCGTCTCGTCCACCACCTTGAGGATCGATCGATGAGATTTTTGTCAATTCGGTGCGTTGTCGAAACTAGTAGTATATATATCTCTGAAACAGGGGAAGTGTGTGTTGAGTGAATTCAGTTGAGTGGTTACCTGTGAGAGGTACTCCATCTTCCTGAAGTCCCTGAGCGTCAGATTCTTCTGCCCTGGTGGAATGCTCCTCATGATCGCCTCCTGCTCAGCCTTTGCCTTTGCGAAGATGTGTGGGTTTTCCTGGAGGAATACGGTGGCCCACATGGTGATGTGCCCGGACGACTCGTGTCCTGCGTTGAGGTACATGATGAGGATGTCAATGATCTCGTCGTCGTCGAGGCGGCGGCCGTGCTCGTCCTCCACCTCGATGAGCCTGTCCATCATGTCGACGGCGCTGGACCTGGCGAATCCCTTGGCCGTGGACGCCCTCCGTTCGTCGAGCACGCCCTGCAGCACGGCCACCAGCTTCTTCCTCGCCTTCAGCGCACGGTGGTAGGCGAACCCGGGCAGGTTGATGGCCATGGCACGCATCCCGTAGTTGAGGTCCGTGTAGCTCCGCTCCAGCGCGCGCATGGTTGCGTCGTCGGCGCCGCCCAGGAAGATCTGCACGATGATCTTGAAGGTCATGCGCCGCAGCTCCGTCAGGAAGGCGATCTGCTTGCCGGCGGCGCAGTGGTCGGACCAGGATTGCAGCGACGCCGTGACGGTGCGGTCGATGAAGGTGAGGTAGGAGGTGAGGGCGTCGAAGCCGTTGATGGGCGCGGCGGTGAGCTTGCGCAGGCGGCGGTGGTCCTCGAAGGGCATCGCCACGAACGATTTGGGCCCGATCAGCGCCACCGTCGCCTTGGGCCAGCCGTTCACGAAGGACTCGTCGTCCATCAGGATCTGCTTGCACGCCTCCGGGGTCGACACCATGATCGTCGGGCTGCTGAACATGAACGCACGGTACAACCCCGTCCGCCCGAACCTGCATTTCTTTTTTGTCAATTTTATTAGGCAGTTCCGTCAGTACTAATTAACTTGTGTCTGAAGCAGTCAAGTGCCACTCGTTCGGTTTGATCAGGTGATACTAGAACGAACACTGTACCCAGGTACTGCAAACCAAGAAAACAGACATTCCGGTCTGGTAGAAGAAAACAATTTGCTCTGATGAAAGACATCATCACTGCTACACTATTCCATGGCAACAGAAAAGACAGCTTGCAGAAACAGAAATCCGACACTGAAGAATATAAAGCATGCATTTTTGAAGCAACATACTGGGGTAGTAGTTCTTAACATGGCAACAAAAGAGAGACTGAAATTTCTATTCGTATATACATATACAATAGCTAGTGAACGAATGGAATAAGTTCAAAGCTCAACAGATAACTTTGGACCGGCCTACTGCACCTGACTGAAGAACCAACAGCTAGAGACCACACACCTGTGTAAGCTAGGTGATTCGACGTGAGATTAAACAAACCTTGCACGCTCAGCAGTACCTACCAAATATTTGACAGCACATGGAAGGAGAATCAAGAATGTCAAGCAGGGGTATTGTTAGCGGCCATTAACAAAAGCACCATGGGGGTGTTCGTTGCATGAGGTCTAAAATTTAGAGGGAAGAATCTTGTCATTTAAGAGTATTAAATAAAGTTTAATTACAAAACTAACTGCAGAATCCCTGGTCTAAATCGCGAGACGAATCTAACGAGGGTAGGTAAGCCGTGATTAGACGCTGGTTACTGTAGCATTACTGTAGCATCACTGTAACAAAATATAGATTAATTAGGCTCGTTAGATTCGTCTCGTAAAGATGTACCTATCTGTAAAAAGGTTTTGTCATTAAATTTTATTTAGTACTCTTAAATAATAAAATTCTCTTTGATGTGACAGATCTAAATGCTAAATGGTAAAGCAACGAACAGCCCCCAAGATTTGTCCAGAGACTGGACTGTAAGATATGCCAAAGATGGAATCTCTGCTGCTGCGAAGAGTGGAGGTGGCGGACATCTCTTTATAAATACTTTAACAGTGGGGACAGCGCAAGCAAGCATTCCTATTTCCTATCCTACGTCAGATCATGCTACACTGACAGACAAGCTCACTGACTGAATATGTGATGATCATGTAACATCAGCACACCAGTAGGGTGACTGACTGACTGTTGATCATGCTATAGGCTGATATCATCCTGTCAGCCAAAAGGGAGGCATCTTTTGATGCAAACCTATAAAAGCATCAATCTCCATTCGATTGTACCATAGATATCCAAGGACAAGATCTTCCTCCCAGCACCAACCGAAATTGCCCATATCCAATACTAGTGAGTGCCTTTTGATTACTCCGTATGCATTGGTTGTTTCTTTATGGCCTTCCAAGTAGCAAATACAGAAACTCTAGCTATCCGGTGGTGCCACATGTGCAAGCTTGAAACGATACTGTTTTAGGTTAGTCAAAACAGGGTATTTTTCTTTAGTAAACATTTTCTCCTAGCATGGTGAGGCTCAACGTGTCTTTACCACTGCAAAAGGCGGTTTGTTTGTCATCTACGTACTACATCTCTAGCAATAACCTTGCGGCAAATAATCGATGAGAAAGAACAAGGGCCCTTGTCATGTACTGCGATATGAACAAAGTTGTGACCATGAAAACGATGGTAACTATTACCAACAAGGAAGAAATAATGAAAAAGAAAAAGAAACTGAAATGTCTGTATGTTGGCCCATATACAAACATTGTGGACCAGGTCTACCCATAGTATGCATAATACTACAAGAGTAATAATAAAGTGGAGGAAGGGTCCAAAACAGTGCGCGCGTATGTTGCTGCTGCTCTCTCTGTTCGCTACTACTACACGCGAGCAAAGGCGGCCTTCTTCTACCTCTCTTTTTTTTGCCTTTTTTCCTTTTGGCACGGAGAGGACGACGGCCGGCGGTCCATCAACCAGTTACCGACGGTGTAAAGATCTGAAGGTAAGAGGAGGAGGAGGAAGGCTGGTTACTGACCGTCGGATGTAGGAGCCGATGAAGGTGTCGGGCTTGCCGGACTTGAAGGCCCGGAGGAAGGACCACATGCCGCCGACGATGGGCCAGCCCATCTCCCCCGGCGGCAGCTGCGCCCTCCGCTCGGAGCCCAGCGCCGCCTCCCTGTACAGCCCATGGAGCCACCGCACGACGCCGTCGAGGACCAGGACGACGGCGCCGACCACCACGGCCGCCGCGGTCCACACCAGCGCCACGCCGCCGCCACCCATCGGCCTTTCTCCCGCCGGCAAAGGCCTGAATCGAATAGAGACGAGACGATGCACAGAAAATGGTAGAAGCTGTTCTTGAAAAATGGATAGGTATGCGTTGGCAAAGAGGGTGGCGGTGCTATATATAGCTAGGAGGAACTCACGGCGCTGCAGAAGCTTGCTCATGCAGCGCGTGAGCCTTGTGCTTGTGTTGTTTGTTGCTAGCAATATTAATACCAACTTTTTATTCACGCCGCCTCTGCCCTGCTTATGGCGTCGTCAAATATCGTTTTCCTTTCCTTCTCTGTCTTCCAAAAAGAAAAGAAAACGAAATCACTCTTTTCTTTCCTCTGGCAATTAGTTACTTCTTTACTCCACTTATTCATTCCTCTTTATTCACTACTAGCTTGCTTATTTATTTACTACTAACTATGGGCGAATTGAATGTCAATCAATTTTTTTTTTCTTTTTGGATAAAGACGTCAATCAATTTTATTTTTGGATAACGTTGTAAATGAATTTATATTGCTATCTTTTTACCATATCAAGTCACCTGATTAATCAAGTTTATATGTACAAATATCACGTACAAATAATATGTCGGCAATTAATAATTCCGGATATTAGTTGTTTTACTACAGACAAAGGTTGTTCCGAACAATAATCCAAACAAATATATGGTTCCGTGTGCACTTAGTTCTTTTTGGAACGTATCACGTACACATGGTGTGCCGTTTTGCTGTCTCTAGTTTCTAGGATGCCTTCGCTTGTTGTATTACGCATGCCATGCCTACACAAACAGGAAGCGGCCGGTTTTGGTTTTGCTCCTAACAGCATATGCCTGGCTACTACAACAATGAGACACCCCACTATGTCGTCACTGCATGAGTTGCTCACTCCCTCACGCACAAACAAGCCTTTCTCGCGTGATATACACATGTCTTGCTGCACTGCACGCCTGGCTACTACAACAAGGTGACAGCCGACTACGTCGTCACAGCATGTTTACGTTGGATAGTTCTTTCCCCGGCCCTTTTCTTTCTTGTTGTGGGTCCAAGTTGAATACGCCCTCCCTCCAGTTGTTTACGTTGGATAGTTCATTTTTCGAACTAGCCAACGTCAATGGATGGAGAGAGAGAGAGAGAGAGAGAATAGATGTCGAAGAGACGAAGCAATACCTCCCACACTGGCAGGTTTCTGTTTTTGAAAGAGCTGTAGGGGAGTTTTCCTACATATTGTTATTTCTATTTATATCTGAAAAGAACGAGTCTGTACAAGAAACAGAAAAACAGCCAACAAAGAAAAGAAGAAACCACAAAAATCGAAAGGCTACCAAAAAAAAACTCAGGCCCTCCATTTTTTTGTTGGCAAGTTCTCTACAATTACTTACTAATGGATCAATGCCACCAAAGATCCTTTTGTTCCATGTGACCCATATACTCCGGATATGAGTACTATGATATATATCCACCTAAAAAGGCACAACAAGCTTCTTCTATTTTTAAGAATTTCACAATATCCTCAGGTTCCAGCAAAGTTGCACCTGATGACCAAGTGCATCAGGGTTTCTTCTTTTGTAGGAGTCCACCATCAGATGTGTAAATAGATCTCTGTCCTTGGTTGACTGAAAAAACCATCTCATTTTCAGTGTGCCGAAGAAGGGCACATCCAATTTTGTCTTTAGCTTTCGATCAATATTTGATTGAGCAGCATCTTTGGATTGATAGTTTCACTGATGTTTCGAGATATACATGCATCTCTATATCAAGTAAGGGACTAAGAAGTGATAGCTCCTTAGTGCACACATAAATATATGTTTCCATTAGCATCCAGTTCCTTTGGCGCTCCCAAGGAACTAACATTCCGTTCTCTGTACAATCTCTGTCTCAATCATGTAGTAAAATACAGATGCTCTGTTCTCTGAAAAAGTTAGTTGCTTCCTACCTCTCGAGATATCTCTGATCGACATGCACAAAGGTACGAAAGTAAAGATCAGTCTACGAGAGACTGACGGACGGTACAAAATCGTGTGATGAGACTGGGGATCGTGCTGCATCAGACTGCAGCATACGTACAGGATGGGATGAGGTGCACGCGCGCTCTGCCGGGACAGTCAGTATGGTAATTCTTCACGTGTGTTGAGCAGTTCAAGTAACGAGGTATGCTAGTACCCTTTTTCGACGTGGTGGTCAACAAAAACCGCACTGAATAAAGTCGAGGGAAGCATTGCAGGCCGCAGCAGCTGGGGAAAAGGAGACACGCACGCATGATCTGAAGTTCTGAAGATTTGGACGTCATGTTTGTAGACGACAGTGCTTGGTGTTATGGTGTATTCCTGATGCACCGCAACTACTACTTTTGAGTGCCTTTGAAAGGTGCCGACACGAGCTTTCCCCCAATCGGCTAGAGTAGTAGCTTTGGGTAGTAGATCAGCAGAATGTCAGAACGGCAAGCTGCCACGTACTACCTCCATGCTTGAAATTCAGAGCTCCCAAAGGAAAGGTCTCAGAGGCTTTTTAGACCTGTGGCTGCAAAGTAAAGGCGGTGTTGCGGCTGTCAGTCCAGTTCAGTCACATCCTGCAGCGCAAATGGAGCGCAGGAAGGCTGAACAAAATTAGGATTAACAGGAGCTTGAATGTTGCTGTCTGAAATCTTACGTTTGCTACTCTGAGTAGCACTAGTTTTGTGCAGGCGATGATCAGTCCACCGGAGACCAGCTCCATCGCACCATATTTCAACGGCTGATAGTTCATCAATGAAGAACGGCCAGATTATTTAGGAAAATGCTTCATATATTACCTATTTGTCCGACTTTATCCTGACAAGTGTTAGTGTTTTATAGTGATTTCGTTATTAAATCTTCTGGTCTCAAAAAAAAATCTAACAAATGAGTCATTCAATTAGTTATGATTCTAATTTTTTTTTTAGAATCGGGAAAATATTATTCCAGCCTCTGCATCAAAAAGATGCATGTAGCTATAAAATTACAAAGAAACAAATCGCTCCATTCCAAATTGCACGCAGGAAAAAAGGAGCAAACAAAAAAGAAATAACATCTATCCTGCAGCTGAGTAACCACCAAACAAACCACTGTCTCCCTATGGCTACCATCGCAACAAAAAAGGCTCAAGGTCTCGCCTAATCCCTAGATGCATCATAACCGGTTGCCACCATATTTCGTCATCTTCTGGCCACCTCTTGGTCCTTCAACCCAATCGTCATGACACATCTTCTGCGTCGATGAGCACATAGCAAACGTTGGCGATCCCCGCACCTTAGCCCTAGAAAAAAGATCCGCACACAGATCAGGGCCATCACCATTAAAATCTGACCATCCTCGCATGAATCCAATTTGTCGACTTTAGGCGCCTTTACCATTCATCTCGGACCATAAGAAGAGATCATTGAAGACGTGTGACAGCATCCACCGACGCGGAATTAGATCATGCATGAAGAGATGAAACCTGATCATGCGAAACGGCCGCCGCCGTGTCTAATGTGCTAGCCGAGGTGTAACCTGCCATCATCCGCCAAAGAACCTGACCAAGAATGGGAGATCGGCGCTATATTTGCCTTCGTGCAATAGTAAAGAACTGGGTTCACCTAAAGCAAGCTGCCAAGAGAATCCTTCAAATTCCCAATAGTACATGCCGGCGTGAGCTATGCAACCACAACCTCCTCTTCCAAGTCATCCTGCTCACACTTAAACAAAGGAGACTATCGATTCCCGTGCAGATCACAACCATACCTCGTTGCCCACTTAATTTACTTTTGCAAGATACGGTAATGCAGGTTCTAGTTTCGGCTCTGTCTAGGGCAAATAGCGTTGGTAGCGGCCGCAAATAGCGGCCGCAATTGCGGTAGCGGACCTCTAACGCTACCGCATCAAGGTAGCGTCTCGAAGGTAGCATGTTGTAACTTTGCGGCCGCAATTGCGTTTAGCGCCCCGCAATTTCGTTATATCAAGCCGCAATAGCGTTGTGTCATGCCGCAATATCAGTCCGCTCCATCGATCCGTGGCCACCGTCATGACTGTCTACGGTGTTGCTTGCCGGCATTATGATCTACCAACGGTGTGGGTGCTCTCCTTCAGAGTCTCACAACCTGAACTGGGCATAATGTCTTTGGAAGATGGTTCATTATCCCAAAATTGTGAGGATAATTTGAATTTTGCCATTAGAACTTTGCGTCCGCAATAGCGGCCGCTATCCGCAATCTGCTACCAAAACACCAATTCGCTACCAACCCGCGATCCGCTATTTGTTACCTTGTGTGATGCTGTCTTGTGTGATGCTGTCTGCTGGTGTGTCGTCGTCCATCCCCCCTACAATGGATTGGAAGGGATGTAATAAAGCAAAGCTACATATACTACATAGAATAGATACAGAGCAGATATAGATGAGCAGAGCAGGAGATGCCCTGCGCGACATTCCAGGCGACACACGGCTGCCGGCGCGCGCGTGCGTGTCGCCGACGGGAGACACACGTCGGCATGGGAGCAACGATCGATCGATGGATGACAAGAAGAAGGAAGATGCTGTGAATTGGGTCGGGAGAGGGATGGCTTCTCATCCTTTTATCAGTTAGTAACTGGATTGGAGGGATGGCACGTCCCGGTCCCTATCTGTCATGCTGCAACCTCATCTGGATCGATCGATCGTATTCGTACCTTAGCAGCAGCAGCTAGACTAGATGATGTGACGGACGCATTACCGACTTGGATTTGCACTTGGTCCCCCATTATATGGCGATCGACAGCACAGCACCCATATGCATGCGTACGTATATACTCTCGTATCCTCCTCAGAGCTGCTTGTCTTGCTTAAAATGAACTTTTTTTTTTTTTGCGAATATTGCTTAAAATGAACTCCATCTTGCCAACGCAACGAACAGAAAAGTGTAGGCAGGTTTCTGAGTCTGCATTGCTTTTCTGGGCCTAGCTAGGGAGTAGTAGTAGCTTAGGGACCAATAGTGCACATACATCCGTAAACAAGCAAGCAAATCTTTGCTGCTTTTGGGATAGCAAGCAGAGCAATATATGCAAAGGATGGGGACTGGGTAATCGGGAGCGAATAAGGTCCATGGTCCAGTGGCGATGGGACTCCTCACGGACGGGTCGTCTTCAAACAAAGACACCATCAACATCCAGCAAATAAAGATGCAAAATCTCGATGCATCGGTGCTCAAGTCTAGGCCACACGACACGATGCTGGCCTGATGACATGCATTGTCGTCGCTAGCTTTCGTTCGTTCCTTGCGCACGATCATGAGGCTGAACAAGTTTAAGGTCACCTGCAATAAGGATCGGATCGGAACGATGATGTGTGACCGGCGGCCGGCCGGCAGGAAGAGAGGCAGAGCCATCCGCCACCGTTCCCTCCCACCTTGCCGACATGGAAAATCGTACCAAAGGCAACGGAGATGGGGAATGGCGATGTTACCTGTCTCCAAAGTTGCAAATAAAAAGCACTCTGCTATAATTTAGTTCTGTCTAGATTCTAGAGGCTTGCTATAGTTGGAAATAATAACACTTTTAATATTTAAATTTAATCTTGAAATAAAGCATGGTAAACACTGTGTAGACTTTGGCTAGTTGTACACTTTGTCGTTAATTTTTGTCCTCTGATCTCAGCCAGGGAGCTGAAAAAAAAATGTAATAAATCCAAACACTGTGTGAGAAAACACAAAGGCGGGAAACTATTTTGATTTTCTAAAACACATATGTTGGTCACCACAATGATGTGTAGGGCCTAATTTATGTTCATAGAGTTGAGAAAGTGCTAATAAAGTCAAACTCAAAAAGTTAAGGAAGCGATGATTGAGCAATCAAACAGAGTGTTTCCTGTAAATCTTATTGATCTTCAAGCACGTGACATGGGTGGGTGTATGTGTGTGTTAAAAATCTACTATCCCTTTTATTGGTGCTTGCCAGTGATCTGGATGGAATTGACTGCACATAGAAAGGAGGCAACAAAATCCTAACTAGTGGGATGTTGATTTCGTGCGTGACGACAATTAATACATGATGTATAGGAGCAACCGTGAGGTTTTAGAAGGCTCACAAATAACTCGGTTTACATAAACAAAACCATTATCATGGTAAAGTTATAACATAGCTAGGGGCATGTGCCCCTCCCCACATCCTGCGCTGTACATGTCGTCCGCAGGTTATAATCAGAGTAGTTGGTGGTAGTTCTTAATATTTTACTCTAGTGGTGCTCCTGGGACGAGCACATTATTGTCGCAATATATAATCCCTAAGTCGTCGCGAACGTCAATGTTGACGACTCACCCGCCTCCACAACTTCCATGAATGCCACCACCGACCACCACCATGCGCAGCTTAAGGCGAAAGCGGCACGCTAGCCGCCTTCGCCGCCATGTCCCTCGACGGGTGGGGGAAATTTTATTTTCAGTAGAATTTTAAACATTCTTTTTGTGAAGTTGTAACCCTTCAATATCTAGAGTTGCCCACATGGATTTAATTTGTCGCCGTTGTTTAGTACAACACTAATGAGAGTATAGGATCGTAACGTGAAGCGCATAATAAGCCAAGAAAAGGGATATCATGGGCACGAATTTGAAATCGATATCAGATTAGGCCTATCGTGGCCAAATTTTCGGCCCACCTAGATCCTAGCTGGGTTGCTAAGGCCAAAATCGATTCAGCGTTATTAGTTTCTTGTTTTTGTTTCTATCTGGGTTTTGAGCTTTGTCTTGAAAACACAACAATTAGCAATGTCAGACAAAAGAGTTGCACTCTTCTGATTTTCGGGATCTATTTGGATTATTACCAAATTTCTATTGGGCTAGCCTAATAATTTCAACATCTATTATACGTGTATGTCTTCAATGTCTTAGTTTATTCACATGTTTTTAGAAAATGAAAACCTTGTATTGAGATGAATAACTAGTGCCTTAGTTTTTTAATGGAATAGGTGTCTTAGTTAACCTTGTATTGTTGCTTCGAAAAGAACCCAAAACGATGCCGTTTTGGCCAACCAAAATGACTTGTTATGCCGAAAGTATGCTAAAAAACTGTCATCGATCGTGGGCCGCAACATTCTCTCGGCCCTGTCTGCTGCATTTCCTTTCCCAGGCTGCAACAACGAGTTGCGCTGTATGTAGCCGGGCCCCCCACTTCTTATTTGAGTTTTTTCTTCTTATTATTTGGCAGCATTTGATGATTTTAACTCTTTTCTGTGAATTTTTATTTCTTATGAAATTCATAGGCTGTGCCCCTAGGCCCTAATTAATCAGCTGTTAACCCCTAACGTTGCCGACTTGCCGTCCGTGAGAGCCGTTTCCTGAGAATGAAGATGCCACGTGGTTGAAGGAGGCATCATATTATTTCGTTCATTTGAGTACGGAGGTGTTTTAGTTATACTACTAGCTGTGATGATCGATCGTAAGCATGCACTTGGATCTGACCTTTCTACTAGCATGGCATATATGCCCCGTCGGGAAGAGTCCATGGAAGCGCGTGGCGATTCGTGACACTACGTGTCGTCCAGACGTCGCGCATGCATTCGCCCACGTGACCAGCAGGACGGTCGGCGTGTCACTGTTCTAGCTTCTAGCTTGCCGGGCCAGGGCGGCGGGCCGGCGTCCTTCTCCTCATCTCCTCCTCCCTTTATAAAAGGGAGAACCCGTCACGCTGCCTAATTAAGCTAAGCTAGTGAAGTGAGTATTAGCGCAAAAAAACAGCAACGTACGACGACCACCGATTAAGGTCAGGAGCTAAGCCTCCGATCGAATTAAGATGCAGGCGCTGAAGACGAAGTTGAATGACACGGTGAGCGCCGGGAAGGCGAAGGCCAAGGAGAAGAAGGCGGCGGCGGAGGGCAAGGCGGAGAAGGCGGCGGCGAGGACGCACGCCGAGAAGGAGCTGGCGCACGAGCGCGAGAAGGCCAAGATCGCGGCGGCGAAGATGGAGCTCCACCAGGAGAAGGCGGAGCACCGCGCGGAGGCCATCGACCACAAGCTCCGCAAGCACGGCGCCCTCACCACCGCCTACGGCCACCACCATCATGCAGCTCCGACCACCACCACCGTTCCCCAGCCGGCGGGCCCCATGCGCCCTCCCGTCGTCAACCGATACTAGATGATCCATCGATCGATGATGCTACTTACTGCTTGGATCATGCATTTGGTATGTATGTATGTGTGTGTGCGCTTGTGGCTTGGCTTTTCTTTTCTTTTGCTCACGGCCGTGTACTCCTATCATCCTTTTGCTAATAATGTCAGTGCTTCCGCATGGTGATCAGGAACTATATGCACTGTAAAATAAAGTTAGTAATAAGCATGTAATGTAATCATCAAGTGAGTGTTTTGAATTTTGAGCAAAAGAATGCAATATAAAAGGCCCAGTTCCGTCCAAATGCAAAGGGCCGAGTTATGGTTAAGGGCCTAGTTCGTCACTTTTTCTGCACTCATGATAACAAAAGGCTGAAAACCACACCTCGTTGTAGCCCAACTCGCTCTGGCCCACGTATTTGGCCCATGGAGGGAAGTACAGTTTATTGGAGCCCACAGACGTATGCCTCTTAATTATCATCTTCTTGCTGGAGACAAGAAAAATCAGCAGCAGTTATTAAGACTTAAAAGGGATATCATATCCCTCTTAAGTATTTTTTTATTTTTGAAATGATATCTCCAAAAATAAATAAATAAAGACTTTAGAGGGATATGATGCATAATTTTTTGCAGAAACTAGTGAAGGTGACATGCATGAATTTGAACACAGCCTGTATATATTTGTACATAATTCTCTCTGTTTTCTTCTGAATTAATTACGCCATGATAAGGCTTCATCTAAAGCCTATAGGTACGTCGTTGTACATTCGAAGCAGGAACAAATAATCCCACCATCTTGCTATGGTTGATCTGTGGCATCGCTTGACAGAAGTAAACAAATTAAAGGCTAGTCACTATACACCGCACGGTACAGAATCAATGACCAAGTAAGTTGGTTAAAAGATAGACTATTAACATCGATCGCTAAAACTGAACGACTCGTACTTGTTGGTCGGTAATTCCACATGTACAGTCGAACTGTGGGTAAATACTACCAATCGTAAGTTGCTAATACGGTGTAGTGGTCCTGAGGAATACACCGTTTCTGGTTGCCTAGCTTGATGCTCGACCCATTTGGCCATTTCTGCCTGCCGTTTCATTGGCATTTGAGGAATCGCCCGTCGTCAGTTGTTCTCGAGTACACCCTACGTTACCGGGCATGTCCTTCTCATGCTACTCCTACTAGTACCTATCAGTCAGTGACTTCTTCCTGCCCAGTGCATCCTGCGCATCTGTGAAAATGAGGGCAAATGCACGTCAGCATGCAGACATACTAAGTAATCAAATCAACCACGGTGTAATTTAAAGGATACTAACCGCTGTGTACACTTTCTTGAAGGTGTAGAGGCTGGGACCTGTTGTTCCATTATCTAAAAAAATTTAAAGGATACTATATCGTAGAGATGCTAAGTACGTGGAGTAGCACTTTCTACACGTATACCATCAGTCACGACCATAGAAATTAGGATATGAACGGCCCATACATTGGGCCGCATGCATGTCATGATTCGCCCCTGTATACGTACACATGCACGGTGGCCGGCAAATCCTTTCTCCAGATGCATGCTGCCAAAGAAATGTCGTTGAACAATCATTGTAAGATGACAACTACATTGCCGGATTTCGGACAGCGGCCACCGTCAATCAAAATCGCCTTTCCATGGCCAGCATTGTGGCTGTAATTTCTGCACGCTGATACATAGAAAGCGCTATATATGCAAGCAACACTTTGCCGGCAAGCAACAGAGAGTCAACAGTCTTGGCGCTGTCACCTTTGATTTGGGACCCCTGACGGTACATATGCTTCTTGGATATGCACAAACCGTTTCATTTTGTCCCCATGTGCTGCCATCTTTGTCTGTTCGGTAAAATTTCCGCGGGACCATAAACAGGGAAACTGAAGAAAATATTCGGTTTACTACTGGTCCATATGAATCACACGAGGTCCTGGAAAACACAGACTGTCTTACCACGTCAAGAATTCAAACATCTTTTAATTGTGATCAAACCATCAAGGTGATGATGCACTAAATGATGGCTGCAGGCTATGTAATTATCATCATCTGCCTATATTTACCTAATCCATTTTACCCCCCGTGCAGAACTGAAACACCTTTTCGTTTTCTCTGACGATGTTCGGCTTCAAGGGAAATGGATCGGAAGGTAATGCATATGGTTTATTTTATTAGCTTTGATTCTTTGCAACGACACCAATTAAGCTGTAAAGAAGCTACGTGCATGCTTCTCCACTTCTCTAGATAAATCTGCTCTTAGTCTAATGCAAATAAAAAGGGTTAACGTGACACATCGTCACATTTTTCGCCCGGGAATGACGATTTCGATTAAAAAAAATTCTAGAAATAATCTGATTTTAACCAAGTTAACAAGAAATGTGAGTTTAACTGGCTTAGTTACCTAGCTTAATTATGAAAAGACTGTAAAATATGGCAGTAACTTGTGGTATCATCGATCTCTTTTGGGATCAAGACAGAGCATATATTGTCTTCAATAATGTGTCATAATTTTTTCTTGATTGATGATGCAATAAGGTTGAGAGTGAGAGAGGGCTTTAGGTTGGAACACTGCAATATTCTTGCAGAAGTAGGTATGCGGTTGTTCCTTTCTAGGTCCATGGTTTACCTACTGAATATCTTGCCATCGCTTGTGGGGCAAGGCTTTTTGGCTCCCTGACTATGCTGCCACTCAGTTATCCTCTTCAGCACTCATAAGCATTACATTTAATTGAATCAAAAATAGGATTAGTAAGATGAAGGTCAAACTCTGTGATCTAGTAATAGTAAGTCTGTGGGTAACTGGTCAAAATCGTCATGTCTCCATTGAGATGTAAGCTGCTAGTTTCCTGGAAAACACCGTCTGTTAACTTTACCATTTTTTTGCTAGATTTGCTTATGTATACTCATTTTGAGGAGCAGTTACAGAGTGTGAATTGACGGACCCGAGATAGCTTCACAGAACCCGGGAAATCCAACGTGATAGATTTTTAGGTCAAATGATTTGTTAATTTGTGACTTTGTTAATACGAACATATGCTTATGGGCAAGTACACACACACTTTAGATTTGATGAAGCAGGACAACCGATTTATGAATCCACGTTTACTAACTCACTAGAGAAGAAGAAGATCGAGTGATCTGCTTGGACTGTATAACCCCTAATCCGCTAATCTTGTCGGTCAAAGCAGGATGCTGTAATATAACAATTGCGTGCGTAACTAATCATGTGCTTGTCAGTTTTTCTGAAACGAAAGTTACAGAATCCGCAGTGACAAATGCAGATCCATGACATTTTTGAAAGTTTGGGACCAGAGAGCAAGTCTCACTTTGATGGATAGATTAGTTTTTCAAAGCAAATCTTGCAAGGTTGGTTAACCCATGTCACAGGTGCGCAGTTTCCTCGAGAGTAGGAACCGAGTTCACCTTTTCTCATTTCAAAAGCTGCATAATTACAGAAATTCAATTCGCATTTTGTGCATCGGAAGTCTCAGTTTGACACATTGGAGTCAAATGTCAAATTGACCATGCACTGCAGCCATCGTATGCATTTTCTATCATTTCTTTTCGCCGGGTAGGTAAGTCTGCAGATGTCACCGTATACTTGTGGACAGGATTGCATAGGTGGCATGCAAGGAATTCATGGGATTCAGGTTTCCTTCCTGACGCGCCTCTTTTCAGGTAGAAACAGATTGTGAGAAACTTCGCCTCGCTCTGCTTTTATATGGATATCTGAAACTTATTAGTTAATTAGCAGGTGCATAAAGTTTAGGAGAATCAAAACATTGATGCAATGTCACCTGCATCTATCTGATTGCCAACTGCACCACTTTATCCTGGTTTGTCAGGTTGCCCCATCTGGATGCAGTGATAGTGGACTCCATGTCTGAAGAAACAGATACCTTCTACTTATGTATCTGTAATCTTTATCTCCAATATGCTTTAACCATATGGTCGGATAAACAGTGGCCTTAAGACAGGCAAACGCTGTTGCATCTTATCCATCCTTACAAGTCTGTTGTATTAGGTTCTCAGGTATGACAAGGTCTACACCAGATAAGAGCCACTGTAGACTGGCTTCCTTAAAACAGCCAAACATCAGACGCAACCTGAGCCGTTCAACAGCTAATCGTACGTCGTATTAGTCCGTGTTTGTCTCTCTATTTTGCCACACAATGAGCACGTCAAAACCCGACATGATTAGAAAGCGAGAGGAGAAGTTCTATCATGACACGTCTCAAACAGATTAAATGAACACTGAATTTATATGCACTTTATCTTAAAGAAATAATTGTTGGACTGTTAATAACAAGATGATATATATATATATATATATACCGAAACGGTTACTGCAAGCCATTGACTGTTCATAACGAGAGGAGAAAAAAGAAAGTTTGGAGTTCAAAAGGTAGTTTTCACTCTGGTCACTTTGTCAATTCCGAAGCTTGTAAGCTTCATTTGCTGATAAAATGGATTGCATAAGCACACAGGGGATAGGGCTGCTAAAGATGCCCAGATTTTGAGCATATAGGGCTAGATGAAATGCAAGCTGGGACATGCAGTCAATGGCTTGTAGCGTCGGGAAATCAGGCCTACCTACTGGCTAACTAATTGTATGACTTCTGTTCCTGGGGCCGAGAAAAAAAATTGTTATTTTATTTGAACTGAAGACATCACAATTAGCTTCCCTTTGAACTAAAAGTACACTCAAGTAGCTAATGTTATTTCCACGTCCGTTCGAAAGGAATCTGGATCGCAAAAAAACATGCATAAGCAAACAAGGCATGTCAAAACAGTCCAAGCATATCGGGGCCATGGATTTTCCTTTTCTGCTTTTGTGTGGGTTGAGACGACGAGAGCACATTAATTTCACGCACAAAGTAAACCGGCTATCCATGTTAGGATACGTGGATCAAATTGCCATTAGCTACCCTGATTTGAGCCTGATGTTTTGATGATCCGATGATATGATTGGTACTGTAATTAAGCCAGTTTTACACTCGAGTCCTTTTTGACGGGTCAGTAACAAGAAGACCTGAGTACGTCTCTGCCATTTGGAGTTGTAGAAGATTAGGGCCGGGCAGTAACTTTCTCACAGTTTCGCCACTTCCACAAGCCACCCGTACGTCCTTGTCCAACTCCAACTAACTATTATTTTAATATTATACCGTTTGCATGTTATCATCTACCCCTAGTTAGTGATGTGTCTACCGGTCTATTCTCCTAAAACAAGTAACCTCGTTCTGAAAAGACCCAAGCTTAGGGATGGCATGCAGGGTAGGGGCTATCCGCTGGTAGGCCATGCATTAATTCCGACGTAACAACAACGTACCTTTCTCCATTTGCTTTAACATTATTATTTACCTTTGTAACATAAACTTTGGCGATCACGTACTATATATTCAGGTTAGACTGTATGTTAATTATATCCTAGCTAAAATATACCATGATACGATGTGTAATATATGTTAGACTGGCAGTTTTTTTTCGATGGATTTACGTATTAACTGTTTCAGATATTAAGGTGAATGTGATTATTTTTAGACGGGCAACACCGGGTTACTATATAGCTTATCAACATTTGTGAGGACCTAAAGTTGGCATCACTGCAGAAGCAACAACAATAGTAGTAAATTTGTGACACTTGGGAGTGGAAAAGGAAAGTTGTTTTAATATATGTCACAAGCTATAGAGTCATTACATGAACATATATATCCGATCCTCTTGTAGAGGCAATCAAAAAAAGGAAGGAAAAAAACAACTAAAGAACAAATCGAAACATTGAAGTGAGTTTACATATATCCATCTACGACAGTGTGTATTGTTTTTTCTTTGTACACTAGTAAAAGTGGACCAAACCACCTCTCTTGTCCTATCAACAAACAAATCGATCTCACATCTTCCACGTACGAAGAAGTGTGCAAGCAATATCATCCAACGAAGAAAATTGTCTGTGTTGAAGTTTTCGTTTCCTACGAAATATGCAGTATGTCCCAGCAGCATGTTTTTCACATCTCATTTGGGTTGAACCATGACATTTGCCTGCATGTGCAATGAAAAAATGATAAGTTTACACAGAAATGATATAGCGTACGTACGTGCCAATAATACGAAGTAGATGAGAGGTCTACTCACTCTAGCAAGTCCTTCCAACTGTCGCTGTTGAGGTCATCCAGGTTGAGGCTCTCCAGCCCCTCGAACGGGCTCGACGCCGGCGTCTCCTCGCACGGCGTCGCGCCGCCACCACATTCGTCCGCCGCCGCCGCCGCCACCAACGGCGGCGCCATCGCCGCCGTCATGTTGCTCCCGCTGGCCCCGCTGTGGCCGAGCTGATCCGTCGTGGAGGAGCTGAGCCCGTCGCCGGCGAGAGGAGAGCTCCCAGCTGCAGCAGTAGCTGGACTACCGAAGCCGTTGAGCAGGCCGGCGAAGGCGGAGGACATCATCCCCTGCGTCGACACGGCCGGCACGGTGGTCAACGCCGGCAGGTTGAGCAGGCCGTCGTACTGATGAAGCCTGCTGCTGGTGCCGAGCAGCTGGTCAACGCCGGCGTGCTGGGTGGCCGGAAGTCCTCCGGCGAGGAGGGCGCCCATGAGGTCGACGCCGGGGCTGGTGGTGGTGGTGAGGGCGCGGAGGAGGCCTTGGAGGAGCTGGAACTTGGCGGCGTCGGCCTGGAGCTTCAAGGCGTTGATGTCCCCCCATGCCGCCGGGAAGGCGTTCCCGCCGGCGAGGTTGGCGAGGTTGAGGAGGTTGGGGATGCCGGCGCCGGAGAGGTTGAAGAGGTCGGTGCGCGGGCGGTGGGTGACGGGGTCGATGCCCATGTTGAGGAGCTTCTTGCGGAGGTGGGTGTTCCAGTAGTTCTTGATCTCGTTGTCGGTCCTCCCCTGCAGCTTCGTGGCGATGGACGACCACTTGTTGCCCAGCACCGAGTGAAGGTGGATGATCAGCTTCTCCTCCTCCTCCGTGAACCTCCCCCGCTTTATGTCCGGCCGGAGGTAGTTGGTCCACCGGAGACGGCAGCTCTTGCCGCACCGGTTCAGCCCGGCCAGCTTCGGAAGGCGGCGCCAGCTGCCGTGCCCGTTCTTGTTGATGTAGTCCACCAGCAGCTTGTCCTCCTCCGGCGTCCAGGGGCCCTTCTTCACGCCGGCCTCCTGGTCGCAGCAAGGTGACCTCCCCATTATTGCTTAGGCTTGCTTGCTTATTAAGGTCCTTGCTTACTTGGACCTCTTTCTTTCTCTCCCTCTCTGTTGTGTTCGTGTGAGCTACTAGCTAGGACCAGAAGATGTTGAGAAGCTGCTATAGCTGTAAGAGAGAGAGGATGGAGGAGTTTTTTTAGACTGGCTGGCTGGCTGCCTGTCTGTGGGATTCGTTGGGTGGAGAGGATGGGGGGTTTTATAGAGGTTTAGGTGGTGCCAAGGCCACGCAAACGAAGATCATGAGATGAGGTGATGCATGCATGGCGGCATACAAGAGCCACAGGGCAGGCAGGCAGCCAAAAAGTAAGTCTTTGTGTGGGGGAGACGCAGCTTCCTCCTCTCTCTCTCTCTCTCTCTCTCTCTCTCTCTCTCTCTCTCTCTCTCGTGCTGACGTCGGAGTTTAAGGAGGAGTAGTAGTAGTCCAAGACGACGAGACGTCGTTCAAAGCCAAGCCATGAAGCCAACGCGCTGTGCTTGCTGATTTGGGGATTAATTTCTTAATGCCCGGGGATTGCTTGAGCACGTTGTTCTGTTAGATATGCTACTGCGTTTTCTTGTGTTTGTTATCGTCCGTTCCCCCATTTTCATATTGCCTGCCCGCTATACCAAGTGCCTTCCTACGACATAATACGTTACGTACGCAATAGCCTATTACTATTGTGTTCCTATCTCGATCGATCGAGCTTTCCCAATGAACAAGTCCTCCAGCGTTGTTTTAATTAGTAGCCACCTCATGTACGTACGCCCCATGCATGCATACAACCGCAATAGCTTATAGCCTGCAGCCCTGCATGGATGTCTCAACAAATGTACTATACATATACGGTGACGTACGTGTACAGTACAAATCTACTCATGCATATATAGCTACTACTGTGGATGTGAAAGCTGGAGCGCATGCATGCATCCTTCAATTTCTTTTGGTGTGCTGAGTAGGCAGAGTAGCTATGTGTACTCTACTAGTATATATAAATCGGAACGCAAAACATAGTATCTTTGAAGTTGACATGTTACTTAAGAACATACGGCAAGACGTTTCCATCAGTTCATTTACATACATGTAGACTAGACCTTGCACTATTATCAGCAGCAACAAGCACAGATATATATATCTATTTTATACCACAGAAATACTGCCAGAGTGCCAGATATATATTAATACACAGTTTTGGTGTACTCAAATCCAGCAGCGCGCTGGCGTTGTTTGTTGATTTTTAGAAAATGAAATGAAATGACCGATGAACAAGACAGGCCACTGTTTGGACGGCACGTGGGCAGGAGGCAGAGGAGAATTAGGTTCGTGTGAGCTGACACGTGTGACGCGTCGCCCCAACAAGGCGCACAGAAGAAGGAACTACCTGTTCCCTAGCTTCCCCTCTGTGTGTGTGTCACACACGCAATTTAAGTTGGTAATCTCACTTGATACGCGGACATGACACATAGGGGTTTGGAGGATGCCGGGCCCACCTCGAGCTATCCGTGGGGCCCGCACAGGATTGTGTGCTCGCCATTGGCCCAACTGGCCTTGCCAAGTGATGAGCGGATGAACCAAACTTTTAAAAAAAACTAATAATGCGTACTTGGCCATGCGTGGTTGACTCCCGCCAATTTTCGGTGGCGTCTGACTTGTTTGCTTCACATGTGTGTGCATGGGAGTGAACATTCTAGCTAGTCTCCTGTTACCCACACAGCACATGGTGATTTGACTTTTCAAGTAATCTACTCGAATAAATGTTCATGGTCAGTACGTATATATGTTGTGAGAATCAAAAGTTCAATGTATGACTCATCTGAATAAATTAATTAATTGTGGGAAAGTAATGCTCAGCTGCCAGTGTTGACAAGTAGCCTATGGATCACTAGAGCGTCCACCAATACATGCCAAAATTTGTCACTTTCTTGGCAATCTCTATGCATATTTGAATGCTGCATGTAGTTTGCATGTTATAGTCCTCTGAAGAAGTCGTCAACTCTCATAGGCACAAACTACCTCCATGTGTTCATTCATAGGTTATATCCATGCATCCCTTTTTTTTCGCTGTTATGATCGATGATCATGTGGTGGTCACCCATGACACACTTGAACTTGTTGACCGAGTAGATACAACCACATTGAAGTCGAAATTGCACAACTTTGTAAACTTTTTTTTTGCGAGAACTTTGTAAACTTTTAGCACAATATGTTTCTCATATTAATTACTTTTTCATTCTGTCACATAGTTGAACAATTAGACTGTGTACTTAAAACATATGATAGAGATCAAGTGTTGCATATCAAATCTGTGCTGCCAAGATCTGAAAGGTAGACGTGGCCACTTCAGTTTTCGCCCACATGACTTTGTATTTAGATGTGGGTCCAGTTATAAATTATTGCAAGAAATAGCGCTCTAGCTATAAGGACAAAAATGAACTTGTAAATTAACCATTATAAGCACTAATCTTAGCTTTTGTGTATGTGGGTCCACTTACACGATTCCTCCCACCACCTTTTCATTTGATAATGTTGAGAACGTATAGCTGTACTTGCACGCTGATTAAAGCCTTTTGAGAAGATTATTTGTCCAGTTGGAATGAACTTGTGGTCTTAGAATCTTATGTACATGCATACCAGTTTGGTTGTGAGCAGCGGCCTGAAATTCACAAGCAAAATGGAATATTGGTTAGACCCTTCTTTGTAATGCAGGTATGTACAAGGAATGGGAGGATATAAAGCACTACATGATATTGATGGCAGGACAGTGACGGAAAACAATAAAATCAAGTCAGTACTATATCTCAGGTATGCTTGTATAGGTCTAGGAAAATTTGTTGACACTCGATCGGTTCAAAAATCTTTGTATATAATCAGACAGACAAATAGAAAATACCTTCCCTTTGAATCTCATCACCTTCGCTCTGGTTGTTTATCTGCAGCGCAGGAACATTAGTTTCCCTTTGAATAACATCAAATGATCATTTTTCTTTTCCTAATTTACATTTTGTTTTTTCTTTTGCTTGAGTTTTAGTGATGGAACACTGTTAATCTTTCACCAAAAGCACAACTACTTTCCTTCATGTAAAACGGGGCCGAGATGGTGCAACAAAATTGCATATATTGAATTTTGAATTTGTATGCTGAAACTATATAAGCTCACTGGAAGCTTACTGTCTCCTAGTGTGCTAATGTCAGATCCTTTGACTGATACTGGTATTATTGTTTCCCTGAAATGATCAGTGATTGTTTGATAAAAAGGATGTGTGTGTAGTTCCGGAAATTTGAGTCAGACTCGCATGGACGACCTCCCTATAAACAAGTCTGGCATATTCGGAACCAAACAGCCAGTCTTAAATTACTAAACCTGACACAAAAACGGAAATAAATTGTAAATGTACGAAAATAACTCACATTATAGTTTATACTATGACGTACCTGTACTACAGCTTCTCCTTGACACCTTGTACCAGCCACCCAATGTGGTTACAACCAAAATGGTTATGGTGGGGGCCGGGGAGAAGCATGCATACACATGCTCTTTTATGTGTCGCAGTTTCAGCTTGAAGTACAGCCTGGTTTCGGTCAGTAAGAAACAATCATATGCAGAATGCAATGTGATCCCACGCTTGAATAGTATATGTATATCGATAGATCTCGTATACGTCATCATTTTAGTCATGACAATCGCTATCACTTTCAAGAGGGCAGATTTCCGTTTGTATTGCTGCGTGAAGCAGCACAATTGGTTAGGCTTCCCTGCAACCACCTGGTTTTTATAATTTCCTTTCTGTTTTAACGAACCAATATAATACTGTTTGCAGATGCCAACTTGGAATTTTGAATGGAAAAATGTATTTCACTCCGGTTTTCCTATGATGAGGGGGCAAACTCCTGTTACATTTCTGTGTGGATTTTTTAAAACAATATTTACTTTTTTCTCAATGATGTTAGTAGAGTAGATGTGACTGAAGGAAACTCTGTTTTCATCGTTTTGGTAGCTTCAACAAGTAATCTTGGTGATGGATAAATTGGCAAGCATGCAAACAGTTAATTAAATTCAGATATACAAGAACCTATCTAGCCACTAGGAGAGAAGAGCCAATGGTTATCTTGCTGTCATTATTCTCATTGAGACGCTGACATGTACATTTTTCAAAATTTACTTGACAAGTCTACTAGCAGTCTATATTAATGTAGATTCTATAATATAATTCACTAGCATTGCCAAACAAATTATGATAGACGACTCCACATTTACACTAAACTATATCAGTTTTCCTACATATTCTATTTCTACAATCAAATCAACAATCGCGGATCAATACTCACAACTGCAGTGACATTGTGCCAGATATCTCTTGCAAAATCCCCCCCCCCCCCCCCCCCCCCCCCCCCCCCCTCCCTCTCTCTCTCTTCCTGTGTCCCCTTCTGTGTTCTGTGTTTGGAATTTGGACAAAGAGCTTGGTGCTGTGGTCTGAAGTTTTAGTTCCAATAAGAAAAATCTGATAGTGACAATATGTACTGCCTTAGATTTATCAATGAAACAATCCTTTTCAACTCATCATTAATGTGTGTCGTAGGAAGCAACAATTCGGAAATGTGACATCTTATTTCGTACACCATTTGATAGTTCCTTTCTTTGTATGTTCTTGTCTGCTCTATCATTGGGAAAATTACATTTCCGGCCTGTAATCAATTTTCTGCCCCAGAAGAACGCGGAAACATAAACATAATCTTGGTGAGGACTGCTGTTGGGTCCGGGTCCCATATGAATCTTGAAACCTTTTTTTTCTTCAGTTGCCCAGATTAGAAGGCTCATAGCTTTATCGGCCATGCCTAATCAAGTAATTAACAACTGCATATTTTATAAGTAAATAAGGATCCAATTTGCACGGAGTAGTTAATTATTCGATCAGCAAATGGAAACATGCAGGAATATTCCTTGAATATGTAAATTGTTGCACAGTCTTGAGGATCAAACTTAATTAACATAGTATAGTAGGAGAGATTAGTATAACTGCAATATGAGTATGTTATATTGTAGTAGCAGTTAGTGAACAGAATCTCATAAAGAAACGGACCAAATCTCTACATGATCCAACTATTCACCACATGTCGCAGTTAGTCAACCTATGGTTGTTATAGTTTGGTGTGTCTCCTGTCAGAGCAGAGTTTCGACATAGCTAGTAGATCTTAATCAGAATTCACGTGTCTTGCCATGCATGGTACATGTTAAGAAAAATCCAATCAGGGTGCATTTATCATAATCGCAATTTGGGCATTGGTCTATTCGGTTTCTTAGTTGTTGCAGGACATCTTGAATAAACAATAGTATGCTCTGTTCAATTGGACGGTACCTGTTCTATTGCAGACGTGTAGCAATCCATCAGAGCGAGTCAAAGACTGATTGAGACTGAATTCTCTGCATTGGTCCTTAATCTGTTCGTGTTGATATCAGCAGTTACATATGATGATCATATTGCTTGTTGAACAGGAAGCAGATCAGATGCCATGTAACAGTACGACCATGTATGTTGTTATCATCGCGGGTTACATGCTTCCTCTTCGTCCCCCCTTTTAAGATATCACGATCACAGGCAGCTCAGATCGATATGAATTATATGGTTTGGATTTTATGCGGATCTTGACGAATAGATAGTTGCATAAATAAGAGCCACTTTAAGGGTAAATGAATGCAGTTTCAGATGTTCGACTTGCATTGCACAGACGGTCTCCATGTGGTGTCACGGTGTAGTAATAAACCGACAAGTGCTGCGACCTGAAACGTTTGTAATCTTAGTATTTACAATTTGTCACATAATCTACATTAGGTAGTTAGGAGACACCGGGCTCTGTTGTGGGTGCATGTATCAGTTGACTTCACCTTACTGAACCGGGGGCGTGAAAGATGATTTACGCATCTGGTCACAGCTTGGCCCATGTTCACGCAACGCTAATACGGTGTAAATAATCAGAAAATTAATCCAAAGAGGACAGCAATTTGCGCGCAAGGTTCGAATTTCTATTGCTAACTTGACATCATCACATAGGGATCATGTTTCCTCTGTTAACTCCGGTAAATTCAAAATTAACTTCTTTGATCCTTTTTCTAAACGGTAACCGTCTTTGAACGAATAATGCAAATTCAGTGCAGAGAAACCTTTTTTTTTTTATGTGCGTCCCAAGCCAGTCTGCTTTTTTTTTTGGTGGGCGAGGGACCAAGTCAGTCTGCTTGTGGATTAAGCAAAGCCGCGCTGCTGATATTTGTCTCGCGGCATGTCTGTACTATTGCTAACAAAGGTTGTTAAAAAAAATAGTACCGAAAGAATTGAATCCATGTTAAGATACTGTTTGAACCCTGAACCTCTGTGTCTGTGTCTCTACCTGAAAACAAGCACAAGCCATCTGATTATGCTTCCCAATATATCATGTCGCTACCTGAAATGGTCTTGCACGGCTTCATTTTTTAAAAGGAACTGGAGGGGCTGGCCCTACAGAATATTATTGCTACGGAGTCTTATGTACATAAAAGGAAACCGAAAGGAAAAAAGAAATGAAACAAAAAAAGAAAACAGCTAAAGTACAAGATTCTTGCCATTGTTTTGAGCACTGCACAGCTTCATTTGTCTGTTATTACTCGTGTGTTTAATGCAAAAAACAATACTGTGATTTGTAAGCACAGGATCCGGAGGATGACATGGTTGCTTGCTAAATTGTTAAGTTTAGCAAGAGTGATGCCTCATGAGTGATGAAGTCCAAATAATTTGGAGGTTCGAAAGTACCTAGGATGGCATGTTATTGTGGAACTGGATTGTCAAACAAGCATGTGTACACGGCATAGATGCAAACACTAATATTGACAAACCATAACGAGAATTGTACAAACAAGTGTACATTACTGATACTCCGATAGACAAAAAAGAGAGCTGACAAGTACAATGATTTCTTTTAGAAACATTATCAACATTGCTATACATCCGATAAACATTCTGTTGCTTCAGTTTTTGACCCTTGACAGCGTGTTCGGTTTGCTGGAATTCAGCCAGCGCTGGCTGAATCCTTCTCACGGCTTACTGTAGCGATGCTACAGTAACTCGCGACGCTACAGTAGGCCGTGAGATGAGCCAACCTCACACGATCCTTGTATGGATACATAGGGATTAGGCTGATTTAGGCTAGCAAGCAGGAACATCGCATTTTTAAGGAGCATCCAAAGTCAAAGGCATAGCTGAGAACCATGGTAGAGCCAGCGATGAGCCATGAGCAGTGGGCGTGACAGTGATGCGCACTCGTTGATGAACAGCATATATCCATGAGTAGAACACATCCAAGCTTTTTGTCTGAAGAAGGTGGGACTGTGACTGATCACCCTTGAAAAGGGACAGAGTACAGCGGACTGGTAAGAAACTAGTTTAGCTGATCGATCGTGTGGTGTGGATAAACCGATTGAGAAAAGAGAGAGATAGAGACATAGCAAGAGGCTTGTCTGCATGCAGCGCATGGGGCTCATTTAGCAATGAGCACGAAGTCGTTGTGGTAGTACTAACTTGCAGCATCAGTTTCTGATGGCATTGGTGTAGCTTGGCAAGGGAAGTTGTTACAAGGTGAGGTGATCTTGGCGAATGGCTATCTTTCGAAAAAAAAAATCTTGGCGCATGGCTTGATATTTTGCAACGTTCCTTTTTGATGTTCTATTGCAAGGAATCAATACTAAAATTAAAAAAAAAATAGATGCAAAGAAGGAAGTGAGGTTGCCTGGGGCGAAAGGCTGTGATAAAACTGGCAAAGATATGCCAGTGAAAAAAATACGCCGTTGCCGGGGATCGAACCCGGGTCACCCGCGTGACAGGCGGGAATACTCACCACTATACTACAACGACTTTAATAATGTCATTTCCACGGTAAGTATTTAACTTAGTTGTTTGTCCAACCACGTGAATCTACATGCAAATGATGGTTTCGGCAGAATCGATAGTCTCCTGTGGAATCAATTTTTTGCGCCAGAAGAACACATCCCTTGTGGAAATTAAAGCAGTACATATAGTTCCACACGATAGTTTAACCGATGCATGATAAATTCTTGATAATAGTAATTCACATATTAAAGCTAGCATCATCGCAAGAAAAAAACATATTAAAGCTAGCATTGATGCGATTGTAATGTTAACTGCCCATGTTACTGTAATCTATGCCTCTAATCTGCTTGAATCATAGTATGTACATAATGAAACAGTAGTTAAGAAGCATTTCTCTCAAACAAGTTGCATTAAGACAGGTAAAAGCTGCCACAAGTGCATCCACCTGGTAGTAGTTTGAGACGTGTGTTAATACAGGTACTCAATTAAACACTAGCAACGTAGTGTGTTAATACATTTGTCCCCTGCCTCTGCCACACCATTGACGAGGACGACATGTCAATTTCTGAAATGATTAGAAAGCGAAAGCTGAAATCCCATATTGACACGTCTCAAACTACTACTAGGAGGATGCACTTGTGGCGAAAGCGAAATGCAAGTGCAAGCTAGCTAGCTAGGACATGCGCTTGTGGCGACACAAAAATAGAGTTTAGCTAGTTTATTTCAAGTTAGATGATCAATCATCAAATTAAAACAAGGGAAAAGGTGAGTGATATGTAAACATTATCTTTTGAGGAGTTTTACTGTCCAAAATAATAGCCACTAGTTTTTTTAAATTAATGGTCATTAGTTTGATCTGACGGTCCAGATTTAATATTAGAAATCTATTACTAATGGCCATTAGTAAGGGTAATATGGGAAAAATAGGATTTGTAATAAGTTATTCTGTTTTCATAAATAAAATCAAGTTATTTAAATGCTTTAATTAATCTCCATCCCTGGCCTGGCCCTACCCGGCCCGGTCCAGCACACCCAACCTGATCCACAGATTGAACTGAATCTTCGTCCTTCTCAACGAATCCTTGATCTATATCCGGTGAAAAATAGGACGGCGGCGGCGCTCCTAATCCCACCCTCTGCCGCATGTGTTTGAACGGGTCCTGAGGTCTCTGTTTGTGACACTCCATTGGGTCTGAGGATTGATTAAGTAGGCATGAGGAAGCAATTAATCTATATTCCAAAATAGTGCTAGCCTATGCGGATCAGCTTATCCACGAGCTTAATCAATTGATGTGAGTGGCGGTACAGAAATCATGGCTAGATCCTTCCAATGAACGAGCAAAGATCATTCAGGCCAGGCCGCTATTTTGAGGAGAGCCACGTTTCAGAAAGAATCGGGACGGAGGGCAACGAGCCAACCACGGCACCGGCATCGCGGGGGATCGGGACGGAGGGTGATGAGGCGCTGGCGGCGCGGGGAAGGGGATGCCCGACGACCATGGTGCTGGGTTGCAAGGGACGAATGGCGTGGATGCTATAGATGGCGATGAAACTAGTTGACGACGCCGGGTGGCCATATGATCTGGGCTTTTTTTTATTGGGCAATATATAAGTAAATTATTTAATAAATATGCAGTTACAAAACTGCCCTTAAACTAATGACCATTAGTTTGAAAAAAACTAATGGCCATTATTTTGGACAGTAAAACTCATCTCCAATGAAGCCTTTATATGCATTCTTATACCAGATTTGAGGGGAAAAGAGGAAAAACTTGTCTCCAACAATCCACTCATCTCTATCCTAAGGATGAGAGGGCCCTCAAATCTTTCCTCTCCCCTCTCGTCCGTAGGAGGCCGGACAGGAGCCCTCGTTACGACGACATGCCGTCGCGCGCGCACGCTGGGTAAGTGAAAGCTGAAAGTACAGGATATTGATTGCAGGATAGTAACATATGTGCGGTAACATATGCGCTTGTGCTGGTCAACGGCTGAACACGACCAAATAGTTTCCCTTTTAAGCAGATCACTGTTCAATGATTGTTTATCTGCATTAACTTCTTTTTCTTTCCAAAGTTGCATTACTTTATTCTATTTTTTTAATTGAAGAAACTGGAGAAATTAATGATGTGCAATGAACACACAATCTTTTTTCATGTCCGAGAAAAATGGAGGAGCAAAAGAATGCCTGAAACAGAAATTAAAGGCAAACTTTTGACTAATGCTGCATGTATGAATCTTTCAACAAACATGAAACTAGACACCACAAAAAGGAGATTGAGATGGCGCTGTAAAATCGAAATTAGAATTAGTTTATACATAGCTAGCTCAAGCTTCCAGTGATCCTGACATTCTTAGCCTAATGCTGGTATACAGTCTAATACTGTCCTCGAAATATCAGAGATTATTTGGCTAAAACAAAACAAAATGAATAATATTTTGAGAAATTTGAGTTCGGGGCAGAGGGAGACACGGAATGGCATGTGAATTTAGATGGATGGAACTGCATGGCAGAGGAGAAATTGGAACAGAGTGCAATTTTTGCTTGGTTTATACTGCATATAAGCTCCATTCATGGACGGACTCTAAACATATCGAGTCTCCTGTTTCCCCCCCAAAAAAAATATATCGAGTCTCCTCTCACACTCATGAGCTCATATTTATGGGTATATTCTCAGAACATGAAATCGATGACGTATTAGGAGAGACATATGTCCAGGACGATTATTCCCTCTTATCTATTTCTATGTCTTCATCATCATCAGCATTCAGCCCCACCAGTGTGGTTACAACCAAAACGGTTATGGTGGGTGGAGCAGCATGCATACTTATGCACTCATGTAGAAGTTTCAGCCTGCATGCAGCCAGGTTTCACTCACTATGAACCAATCGTGCAGATTATAATATGCTTGAACATTGTATACTTGTATCAATAGATCTCGTCACACGTCATCGCCTTGTCATGACCATAACTATCATTTTCATTTTGATAAGCGAAGCAGCCTAATTGGTTAGGTTCTCTGAAACCAGCTGCTTTTCATAATAGCATCTTAAGTTTAACCAAACTATAATATGATTTGCAGATGCCAACTTGGAATCGTGCAAACGTATTGCAGTCATGTTCAGAAGAAGTTTCTCCATGTTTGCATGTCTGTATAAAGGTCAAAGGTGGAAGGACCCTATTTCTGTTCACTTGTGCAACTGAGCGCTTTCCTTATTTGAAAGAAAAATATGGGGGAAGATTAGATACAATATTACCACTCATATTGTATTTTTATGTGAATATCCATGTTTCTTAATGACTAATGCTGTTAGATGTGACGATTAGATATTTTTTTTCAGTGGGTAGCTTCAGCAAGTAATCTAGCTAGTGGAGGAATTAATTTGCAAGCATGCCACAGTAGACTCCACATGTACAAGTGCCTAGCTAGAAGATCTAGCCGCTACGACAGAAGATGGCAATGGCTACGTTGTCCTGCTGTTCTTATATCATTGAGACCGCAACATGTACCATTTTCAACTTTGACGTTAAAAATCTGAACATTACTTCTCAAATCCATCCGCTATATAGCAGCATATATTATGTACATTCGGTGCATAAAACACTAACACTATTAAATTAATTAATTCTAATAGATGACCATCGCAAGATTCGATGAATTTAGAAGCAACCAAGGATCCAAATTTCAGACTACAAAGTCAACCAGCGGAAACATGGAAGATGATTCCTAACTTAATAATAATGCTATTAACCTAGTCTAATGCAACTTAATCTAGTATGTTGAAACCCTATCTATATAAAGAGACTTGTCACGTTTTACAACAGGGAAAGATTTGTTAACTTCAATATGAATGTATTCGATTGTAGTAGTTAGTAAACAGAATCTGATAAAGAAATAAGACCAAATCTTGACGTGATCCAATTAGACGACGTCACCATTAGGCAAGCACGGGCTGATCTTCATAACGATGTCACGGTATAGTAATATACCGACAACTAGTGCTGTGACCTGAACTTCTGTAACCTAAGTATTTACAGTTTGTCACATAATAAACTAGGTGGTTAGGAGACACCGGGTTCTGTTGCATGGGTGCATGTATTAGTTGACTTCACTTTTCTCAAACCGCGGGCGAGAATGATGTTTAGCGTCTGGTCAAAGCTTGGACGTCCATGTTCATGCAAAGCTAAGGCTGCTTAAATTAACTGAAAAATCCACAGGACACCAATTTGCATACGAGGTTTGGATTGCTCACTGCCAATTTGACATCATCAAACAGAAATGTTAATTACTACACTTGTATATGGAGCAGGTTTACTCTGGTAACTCGGGTTCTGTTAAATTCTTTGTAAGTTTAACTGCCGTTGGATGAGTGATGCAAATTCAGTGCAGAGAATTTTTGTGTATGTGTATGTGCATTCCAAGCCAATACGATACCTCTGCGTGTGAAGGAAAATCGTGCCGCTCAGGTTAATCATTCATGAATTAGTTTGACTCGGAGCATGTCCGCACTACTGACAAAACAGTGGTTTATAAATACGTACTAGAACAGAAGGAATTCAACCAGTTGTTAGAATTCCATTTTTTTTTAGCAAATGAAAATAGTTTCCCGCCTATGTGTTTCCACACGCAGCGTTCGGATTTATTACGAATTTTCCAGCTCCTTGGTTGGGATCAATAAAAACAAATTAAAGACAAAGCCTATTATTAAATTTCCACCCGCTCTTTGCAACCCATAGTTAGATACTATTTGAATCATGGACCTTTCTCTCTGTGTTGCTACCTGAAAACCAGCACGTCATCTGATTCTGCCACCTAGTAACAGACTTCGTGTGAAACTGAATTAGTCTTGCACAGTTTCTAATTATGCTGACAAACGAATATGCAACTTGTCATACTGTATGTGTATGCTCCGTTCTGGGTTCTTTGCTTTGACAAAAATAATCATCTGCTACTTTCTATTTCAAAACAGGGAGTCGATCATCTGCTATTTATTTCCCTTGTCATCTTATTGTCTTTTGTTTTCTCATGACATAATACCTCCTGCAATCCGGTAAAAGAAAATTACAGAGTTAACTTTTTATGATCTCAGTGGTTCAAAGTTTGGCACTACTTTTCTAGAAAAATATGATATTTTAAAAATACTTTTGAAGACTGATCTAATCTACATATGGTTTCTATGTGTTCAAAGTCCAAATAAATATTTGGAAGTTATCAATGGTAGAAGTTTTAAAAGTTTCGCCGGATATTGGTCAAAATATCAGATATTATTTGTGACAGGAGGAAATATCGTTGACTTCAAGCCAAATGAACAGATAATAAAATGGCAGAATGCCAATGTCCTATTCTTGCCAGGTATATGAAGTTCTTTCTTTCAGCTTTATAGAAGTCCAAATAAAATTATTGGGACGTTAACAAGTTGCTTCAGATAAATTTTGGTGCATTTTATTTATTATTGTGAGTGCCTCAGCACAAGCATATGTGCACATCTCATGATGAAGAAACCATGCATCATTGTTCACAAGTCAATTTAGAGAACTGCACTATCAAGTACAGTAATTTGGAAAAAAGAATTCATTTGCACTACATCCAATAAATAAAATATGCTTCTTCAGATCACAGAATCCTCCAAGGATGCATCAGAGATGTAGCCAATTTAGCAAGCAGGAGATTCACTTTTTTAAAACGGCAGAGCAGCCCAAGTCAAAGGCATAGCTGAGAAGCATGGTGAAGCCATATGCATCAGTGGACATGACACTGATGAGTACTCGCTGATCGGTGACTAGCAATAGCATCTGACTCCTACCGGGGCACAACAAATGTTCAGAGCTGTTTCGTTTCAAAGGTATGTGATGCATACCTGTGAACAGGGACATTTACCGCGGCTAGTAAGAGGCTAGCTTGGTTGATTGATTTGGCTATGTATGCTAACTTGAAGGGGGCAACATCAGTAGCTGATGGCATTTGTGTAGCGTGGCAAGGGAACTTGATTTCAGCTGATCGATCTCGACACATGGTGAGAGTGTGCGGGACCAGGACTGCCAAAGTCACTGTTCTTGTGACCACCACAGCATCTGCGCATACGTCACCCCTCACCCGCTGCTTAGATATTTTATAAAGTTGTTGTTTTGTTCTAGAACTGCGATTCTGCAAAAATAAACGACCGTAAACAGTTAACAAGGTAAAACTGACAAAAAAAAGTAGGTAAAAAAATTCGCCGTTGCCGGGGATCGAACCCGGGTCACCCGCGTGACAGGCGGGAATACTCACCACTATACTACAACGACTTGGCTGATGAGTTCTGTTTCATTACCTGTAAAATAATAGTTTCTAACCACATGATTTCATAATTTCTTCAGTCTTCGGTACCAAAACCACGAGTAGATAACATGTTGGTTCAGCAAGACGCAAACAATTACAGGAAATATGGCCTATTATTACAGTAACTTCAACAGAGCTTGATCAAAGTCCAACCAGAACCAGTCTGTAACATGGATTCATATAAACCCCAGATACATTGTAAGCACCAGCATACTTTCTGTTCTATGGAAACAAAATCCCTGCGATGTTGACAGATGGAACAATGAACATACGGCAGGAGGATTCGTCTGTTCTATATCTATGTTTTACATCAACCAATACAACACACTGAGGCACATAACAAATAACAGCAGGCCAAAGAATCATTGGATTGGCGTATACGAGTGGCCCCCAGAGGAAGCGCCAGAACCCTTGTGCTGCTCCTCAGCTGCCATCTTTTCCTTTGTCATTGTTCCGACATCTGTAGCGGCCTTGGTAACTTTGTTGAACGCATTGGTCACCCAAGACGCCCCTGTGAAGACGTACCTATTCTTCATGATAGCCGACCCGGCGCTGCTTACCTTCTGTTCAGCAGCAGCGAATGCAGATTTGGTCTTGTCAGACACCTGGAACTTCTGATCCATCTCTTTAACCTTCTCGCTGACCAAGGAAGTGCCTGTGGTGATCTTCTCGCTCAGGCCAATCTTCTTATCAATGGAGGCCACCTTGGCACCGGCTGTTGATGTAAAGCCATGCTTTTCGTCAAATGATTTTGCCTTGCCAACAGCGTCTTTGCCTAGGACGAAACCCTTAGCAAGCATGGTGCTGACAACATCCTCAGCCTTGTGGACAACATTGTCTCCACCAACCGGAACCCTGGTTCCACTCTGAAACATATAATGTTCAGTTTCAATTTAATTATCTAAAAATTCCGTAAACAGACATGTAGAATGCTGACCTCTACAATAGGCTATGAGGAATGTTGCTTTGTTTAAAACATGAAACTAGCTCGGGTGCATGAAAATCACACTAGATGGCATTCACCATTATACTTGGCCTTTGAAGGCCCATAATTCTTAGGAATGCTGAATAATTTGTATAGGGATTATCCCCTTCCAATTTACTAAATTTAACACCAACTCATGGAATATAAATAAAAATACCAATGGTTCTGCTTCTCAACTGAACTCTGAATGCATTACAACGAGTGATCTAATTTGTAGTCAAGAAGCAGAAAGATATCATTTTCACATTTTTAACCGCAACTAACGAACATAGTGGAACGGTTTTGAAGAAGTACAAACAAAAAACACACACACAAATTTCCCCATGTGTATACATACAAACCATTTCTCATTAAAGATGCAACACATCACATACAATGTAATACAGAAACGATGAGAGCATTAAAACAGAGCCATAACATACCATTGGTGGAGCAGAGGCAGAGGGGGGTGGCTGATATTCTGGAGCAGGTGCGATGATGACAGAAAGATCAACTATTGTGGCACCCTGTGACAATGGATAGAATTGTGTTGATGTAATGCATGTAGAAGCGCAAAATACTATAGCAAGCAGAATGTGAGTAAATACTGGTAAAGAGGCTCTCGTTTTCACTTTCTGGTGGGCAAAGCTTTTAATGGTAACTCGATGGTGATAAATCACTAGCAAAAATAATAATTAAAAGGAACCTAAAATCCTGTATTAGTAACAGAAGCTAGATTTGGTTAAGGGGAACACAAAAAACATCAAATTGGAGATACTGCCATTGAGATTTTAAGTCTATTACTCTATTTCAGTAGAAAGAAAAACATATGACAACATGATTGAAATATAAATGTTATGCACAGTAGTTCAATCAAATCCAGGGTAGTGAAGCAAAGGGACAATTAAATAATCAGATGTTGCAACAAGTTCACTAAATCGTATCAAGGTCTTCAATTGCTTACCGAGAGAAGAAGTGCAGTCTCTGCTCCTTGTGCATCTTTGAAAGTCACATATGCAACTTGAGACCACTCATCGCCACTGGAAATGAGAAGGAAACAGACTAATGAGAATGCTAGCCAAAGGATTGTTTGGACATGCAAAAAATGGAAGCAATTTTATCGGAGATACAATTGGCTAATTTTACGAACCTTTGCATCTCCACATGTTCAATGTCACCTGAAAAGGAAAAGAATTCCTTAATGTCTTGCTCGGTTGCAGTCAGGGAGACATTAGTGACCTTGACACTCCTCACCTGGAAGCATTTAATCATACGCAAAACTTTAGTAAGAGTAATTAAGGAAATACCAACAAAGCAACAATTATGAAGTACGGAGATAAACTGCGTATGAACATGCATAACTAAGCAAAATCCAAATAAAATGAAAAGCCTAATTGGAGCTTATGTCATGAACAGATTGTCTGACAATCATGCCAGTTAAGGTTCGCAGGTACGTAAATCAGTTTGGTCAAGTAAGCACTCAAAGACTATAAGTCAATAACAAAACGACAAAGCGCAATTGTCTTTCCATTGTCATACAGAGCTCATTCGTAAAGTAGTCCGTTACCGCCGAATCCAGCAAACTAGGCTAGCTACAGGCATACTATATGATAATCCAAACAAAGTTAAAAGAAAAATAGACATGCAGTCAATGCACTAATATCAGATATTGCTAGCAAAAAATGTGCCCCCTTTACGGCATATGTCCTAACTTCATGTAAAGATGCTTCTGCACTGACCGATCGTTTATGAATACCAGCTAGTATAGCAAACCAGCAACCGTCTTCCCATACTCAACAAAAACTTTGCCAGCACAGAGCATGCGTTCCATGATCTCGAGTTGCAAAGCACGAACGCTTCCTAGCTTATCTTGTCCCAGTTTCAACCGATTCGCGCCTGGAGATTGCGGCTTATGACCAAGCAAACTCCAATCAAGCCGAGATCTAGCTAAACCCTAACCCTAGTCAGCAGCAAAGCTTAAGAAATCTCGCAAACCTGCGCAGCAAGCTAGGACGAGGCCACGGGATGGAAGACTAACGAAACTGCGCGAACGCTACGGCCGCGGGCTTCGCACGGCCAGATCCAGAACCAGCCAGCAGCAGCGCAGAGGGACATAGGGAGGGAGGAAGCGGACTCACCGGCGCCGCCACTGGCACCTCCGCCGCCGCCGTCGACATGGGCAGGGATCCTGATTAGCGCTGGTGATCGGAGGAGGCTTAATGGGAGGGGAAGGAGGAAGCGAACGGAGAAGACTTGAAGCCTGAAGGTGGTGACTTGACGACCTCTCCTGGGTGTTAAACGCGCAGAGAGAGGACTCAAACGGCAAGGAACATGCCAAGACGAAACCCTTATTTTTTCCGAAAACAGCCTGCAATTTTTTTAATATAAAAAAATAAATGAATGGATTTCCTCACTTTTCTTTTTCCAACATGGAAATTTGTATTAAGATTTAATAAAAATGTCTAAAACATGACTTGGATTTAGTGTTAACATAGCACGGTACTTCCTCCGATTTAGTTTGTTGAAATTGGTTATTGCAAATTTAGACTAGCTAAGTGTCAACAAAATGAAATCAGGGGGAGTGGAATTTTAGCAATATTGCGATAACAACAGAGCAACCTATAATCGACATCTGTGTGAATGATAAATTACTCCTACTAGATGCTTTTTCTCTTATTTATGAAAGTCCAGCCTGGCCTCTATGGCTTAGGATTTTTCATTTAGTAAGCGTGAGGATATAACCCCTTGACACCAAAGGAGATTGTTTTTCGGAATTCACTTCCAGGTTTCGTTTATACTCGTTCCATCATACTTCGTGCTTAAGCAATTCGCACACGCTGTTCACCCTTGATAGTTCTATTTGACACCAAAGGGCATTGGTCATTTATAGATGCTGATTGTGTTTTATATCCATCTACAAGGAAAGGAACAACATGTAGGATGTACTATCTTTCAAAAACGCGTAATTTTTTTTGGAGCTATCTTCCTGTAACGAAGTGGGAATTGACCTGATCAATGGAGATGAGAGATCGTCGAAACACAAGAAATTAGCTAGGAGTCTAAGCCATAGAAAAAGTCGTGGTCTGACCGTCAAAGATTCATCAAAGATACAAGACGAAGTCAAAACATCCATCACCTGAGAGTATGTTTTCTTAATTTCCTTTCTAGAGCCTGTAATGGGCAGAAAAGCCGATGGCGGTGGATCACGTCACTTTTGCACCTGAGGATATCCAGAGTCTACTGCTGCTGCTTATCCACACAAAGTTCAGACCTCAGGAGAAGGGAGAACCCAAATCAATGTACTTAAACTTTGCCCCCAGAATAAAGATGGGGAATTGCCTCTCGCATTCCATTTTCATACGATTATGAAAAAAGGCCTTACATTTTCACATGATTATGAAAAGGCCGATAATTAAGGAGCTCGGTAATTAGAAAAGACATGTTGTTCCTCTCACTTCTGAAGATTTCAAAATATCAACGGACCATCACACAATGCACAGAGTTATTGAATGGAGACTTCGGAACTCGGAAGGATCCAACAGCCGAATCGATCGGGATCATGTATGTAAACAGCGTTGCGTTTGTCATTCCCCAAGGCGGAGAAACGAGGCTAGCCAATTTGCCAGCGAAATAAAGCAGATGAGGACTTACGTCTTACGCCGGGATCGATGAACATCGGAGGCTCGACGAAGCGCGCGGTTCATTGAGTTTTGGTAACACCGTAGCACGGCTTTGATTAATGTGACCAGTCTTGCTTGATTTCTTGGCTTGATTAGTGCAGCTCGGCAGCCTTTTATTCCTGTGCAACATTGATTTGTGCTATAGCCTTTGCTCGGTTTGTGCAACATTGATCCGAGTCTCAGCTTCAGGACAGTCCGATTTTCACAGTGCAACGGAGTCAGCAATCTCGTAATTACATAGGTTGGTTTTGACAGGTTCTTCAGATCCGGTAGTCAACACTTGAGAGAGTTGAAGCATGGTTTAAGATTTGCCTAAGTTTGACGGTAACCCAGGACAGTGAATTGTAGAGCACACAAACGCATGGCACAACAAACAATTAAACACATCGTGCATTCATTCTACTGGATGACAACCAGGTTGAAAGCTGTACAAATAAGCACCCACATTGAATCATCAGATGATGCAGAGCACACAAAGGCACACCAAAAGCTAAGCTAAATCATGATCGATCTGAGGAATTCATGCCATTCTAGCCTCCCTAAACCACACTGCTAGTTGCATTGCAAGTAGTTTGATCTACGAGTCGACAATGACAAGGGGCTCGTCGGAGGTGGCGCCCTTGGAGGTGAGCTCCTCCGGCAGGTCGCCGCGGAGCACCTGCACCCGGAACACCACCGTCTTCTTGTCACCTTCAGTTTCAGCGTCCACGAGCTCGAAGACGCCTGCGTCCCCGATCCGCAGCTGGTTGTCGACGGCGAAGCCCCGCCACGCGGCGTCAAGCTTCTTGACCTTGAGGTCGCCGCAGTAGCTCGTCGGCCATGACTGGCCGCGGCAGAGGAGGACGGCGGGCACACGCGCCTCCGGGAGGTGCCGGTGGAAACGCGTCGGGATGGCCTGCACATGAACAGCAGGCAGCCATTGGCACATGAATAGCAGCAGCAGAGCAGAGCAGGCACACACTGATCATCACTAAATTAAGGAGTAAAAAAAGACCATTCTTTGAGCTGCATTTCTTTCGAAATTACTACTAGCAAATTAGCAATCCAGCATAAAGAATGACGAAGCGCACCAGCTGGAACGGCTTCTGGACTTGGGAGCGGGAGAAGACAGTGGTGAAGAAGGGGTGGCCGCCGGAGACCGGGGTGATCTCCCAATCATCCGGCGGCGGCGCGTCCTCCTCCAAAGGCTCCGGCTTTGGTTCGAGCAACGCCTCCTCAGTGCCGGCCTCAACCTTGACCTTAACAGTGGACGCATCAGGCTTCAACTGGGAGCAGGCATCAAGCAGCTTCGGTTGGATGCTGCCGACCTCGAGCTTCAACTGGGAGGAGCAGGGCTCATCCGGCAGCAGCTTAGCTTTGATGCCGCCGGCCTCGAGCTTGAACGTGGTACAGGGATCCGGCAGCGTGGGTTTGATGCCGGCCTCGAGCTTGAACGTGGTGCAAGCATCCAATTCCAGCAGCTGCTTCGATGGAGAGGCAGAGGACTCCATCTGAAAAGGGGACAAGATTGAGCTAAACAAAACCCCAAACCAAACATTGTTGAGTGATCTACACAATGGAGAGAAAAAATGCAGTTTCAGACTGGGCTCCCCTTGAATCGAACAGATAACAGAAAGGTTCCGAAAAGAAAACAAAATCAGGGAGCAAGAAAGAATAGATCCCAAAGATTCCAGTACCTGAGCCAAGGGAGACGAAGAGGCTTTTGCTCCTCACCTTAGCGCATCAGTGCACTGCCGAATGCCTTTCCTTGTTCGAGGCCTATGTAGTCTGTACTCTGTACCACAATAAAGAGACTGGTAAGTACAGTGCCAGGGCAGGGAACACACCACCCGGAATGCCACCAAACGATATTTGGACTATTGAAATTTCGCAGGAATTTTGAAGAAATTTCACACGAATCAATTAACTTTTGGCAGGATTTAGAAAAAATTGCCCCATTCCGAAAGAGACCTCGGTTTCACAGAAGCTACCAGCTGTGAGGGCCAAGTGCTATGATTTCTAGGAACCTGGCATTACAACCATGCCGCAACAGTGTTTCAAAAGCGTCATCAGAGTGCAAATCCAGCCCACACTCAGAATTAAGCAGTGATTACTGATGACTGAAGACATCAGAATCGACCTTTTAACACATATGCAAGATAAGCTTTTCCTTTGATATTTCCATGAGAATTACAGATTTTCAGTCCCAACATTTATTTTATAAACGTGGCACCTTATTTAGCTTCATTACAATGCCCACATTGCAAATTACCCTACAGAATTCCAGGCTATTGCTCAAAGTAATTGCCAAGAATTTTGTACATAGGGGGTTACGAATGATGAAACCCCTCAAAAATTATACAGCAAACGGGTGCATTTTTGTAAAGTGCCTCAAAGCAGGGGGACTTGGACACAAGGAATGAATTTCAGCCTCGAATTTGTGTAACTCAGAAGAGTACAACACGACTGAACTTTTCAAAGTTCAGAGATGCATTTCCCGCCGATGAAATCAACCACTTCGGTCACTGCCTGATCTAATGCTGCTGTCACAGCAACCAAGTTTTGCAGAAACTCCTCAGCCGTCGGCTTCTCCCCATCTACAATGTCAGTAACTGCTTTCACAAAGATTGCTGGCGTCGAAAACATGTCAGCGACGTATGCCACCGCTGCTCCCTGCAACGGTAAAAAGGGGGAAAGGAAACTAGTTTAGGGTCTACAAATTACAAAGCATTTTCTGAATAGCCTTATGTACAAAGACACTTGCTTCAAGAAAAGGTATCAACAAGCCACTAAAACGCGGCTGCCTATTTCAACTAGATAATTATCACATATGTAATAAGCTGAATTCTTTGGAAGTGCATACCTCCATATCCTTGACAGTAGCCTCATTGTTCAGTATTGCTGTCTCATCATGGGGAGTCATATCTAGAGAATCGCCTGTTGACAGCTTGCCAACCTGAAATAAACAAACGTGCAGTTTTAGTAGTACGACAATAAACAAGTCCTGTTGCCATAGACTGCTACAAGCAGAACCATGACAATTACAAATCGACATACCACAGGCTACATCTTTAAACACGACGTGTCAAGAAAAAAAAAAAAATCAGCAGTTTGGCAACAAAGAGCTACTGCATACCTTCAAATTGAGTGCCTTCAGAATATTAGGTGTCTCGAGTGCTTTCCTTGCTCCGATTCCATACATGTCAAAAACCTAAACATATATACAAAAAGTCCATATTAATACAACTGAAGTTTGCCTCATTCTACCCACAAGATTGAGAAAGTGACATCCACAGTAAATTAAACCAACTAGTTATAATGACATGGGATGGCAGGAAACCCTGCTTAGTCTGGATTGTGGCTATTCGTAATAAAATACTATTAGTAATGCATTATTTGGCACATAAATTACTTCTAATTCCAGTTACAATATATCACATCAATGAAGTCAGTTACAGAAAAAACAAAACGTGGATGTAACCCCTCAAGAACATGAAACGTGAGACAAGACTCACCGGTATTGGTATTCTCCTGTCATGGAATGCAACATCTGATGCTAAGAACACGTCTCCAATATTTGCCCCCTTCGCCTGCAGCACAAACAAACAAAATGTCAAAGTATTAGTATAGAGTCAGAATATAAAAGGCAAACAGAAGCAAAATTCAATTCAAGTACATAGATGTTGATAACAAACATATAATAGAGTGAAATGCTACCTTGAAGCCACCAGCAGTGCCTGCATTAATGATAAGGTCTGGCTTTAACGTTTGTATGGACGCATAAGTGACAAGAGCTGCCGATACCGTACCCACACTGTCCACTCCTGAAAGCAAACAGTCATTTTGAGAAATAAAGTTGATAGATGGAGAATCGTCCCAAAGTTGTAATCAGTAAGGGAAGGCCCTAGTCAGCTGACGTAGAATAATCTACCGGAAGACATTCTTACAATGTATCTCAACAACCAAGTGGTGAAAGCTGGATATAAATCAGCACTTACCAAGAGCAGTATCCTTTCCAGGCCATACTAGGTCGATGTGGAGGCCTTTGTAGTTGCCGTGGTACCTAACCCATGGGGCACCTTTGGGAAATCTGCCATGTAAAGTAGCGGTGTTAGCTTCAGGATATCATGCGATTAGGATACATAGAGCAGTGAGATCATTAAAAGCAAAGCCATCCAACCATAACATACTACAAATGGAACAGTTATCGACTTCGGTGGAGCCAACTGATGGCAATATGCTCAGCATTTAATAATTCAGATTATGCGTAGGCAAACCCAATCAGGAAACTTAAAAAATGGATTTTTTTCCCAGTAATCCTGTATTACTAAACACGTCATGCATAAAGATAGAGGACATAACACATAATCTCTTTGGTTCAGCAACAGTAAGGCACTCTTATAGAAAACGGCGTAGTAGTCTAACTGTCTAAGTCTAACAACGAGTCTGTGAAATGGAGACTGTTAAAAAAAAAAAAAAAATCGACCTGCCAGGGGAAGCCCCCCTGACGGCATTTGCTTAAGAAGAAGACCTTCTCACGCATGCCCAGAAAACCCCCAAACACAACACCCCCCCCCCCCCCCCCCGCGCCCCCGCGGAACCATACACAGCCGTTTGAGCTGTGGCGCGGGGAGGACGAGGGTATTTTTTTTTTCTCCCGGGGACCAAATCCCCGGGCGCTGGGTGCAGCTGGCCAACCGTGCTATCGCTCGGTTCTCACTGAAATGGAGACTGTTAATTCAGCAGTGGTGAAAAATCCCTAATAGTTGGAGCTTGTAGCCCCATCCAATTCAGCACCGAGCTAGTATATTACTCCTACTGCAGAACATGCATGATCACTCCCCCACCTTAACTTTTTTTAAGAAAAAAAAATACTAACAGAGTATTAATCAGCCAGCAGACCGGTGATGGTGGATTTGTGCAGGAAGCCTGAAACGACGGGAGCAACCAACAAGTAAAAGAGCAGAAAGGGAAGGAAGCACCAACATGGATTCGTGTGGGGGCGCGTCGACGAGCTTGAACTTGTTGACGAGCGGCATAGCCTCCGTCTGCATCGCTGCAACCAGAAAGGGCGAAGTGAGCAACAAGCAGCCTCCTCAGACTGGGAGAGATAAGGGAAGTAGGAAAGAAGATTGGTGTGAGGCAGCGGGGATGGGTTACCTATGACGATGAGGACCTTGGAGATGGCGCCGGTTCCGGCGGCGGCATCCGGCTGGTCGGACGGCGGCGGCGCCATGGCCGGAGGAGAGTGAACCCTAGTGAGATCGGGGCGGGTGGCTGGCAGGTGGGGCTTTGATTTCGTTACCACAAGTAATGAAATCCCAGGGCGTTGCCCCTGTTATGGAAAAAAAGGTGGGGCTTTGATTCGTTTGCAGCGAACGGAACGGGTTCCCTTTGCTTTTATTTCCGGTGCGGTGACGTTGGGTCCAGCACGACGGCGTGACTAGCGCCGGCTGCCAGGTGGGTCGTTGTGCTGACGCCTCCCTTTTTTTTTCTCTTTTAGACACAAACTTTATTAATTCGTCTGGAACAGAAATCACACAAATCAACCAATTCCTTCGTACCCAGAGCCTCGAGCAAGCCTATGAGCATCACCATTAGCTGCTCATCTTTGGTGCGCTGTCGTTCGCTAACCTGAAAGATCACCAAGATCACTAGCAAGATTGAGCAGACTCGAATTTTATCTTTCTTTTTTTTTTTGAGCATACACTCGTATTTTATCCATGACCTATTTCGTTGTTGTATCACACAAGCCAGTTTTCTACGAGGCACGGGCTTAACAATGCAATGAACTACACTTTGTTACTATAAGCATGTAGGTATCGTACAAGCGTCGGTCGTTATTTGCATGATTTTAGATTATTTTGTAACAATTGATACTACTCTTTGTGTGCACAAATATATTGTCCATCTAGTTTTGTCTTAAATCAAGTTTAAGATAAAACTAGATAGTTTTTTTTTAGACCAGATAAAACTAGATAGTTGCCACTATATTTGTGAACGTAGAGAGTAATATATAACATATTAACATTGGACAAATATTTGGGGGTGCTAATCCTAAACTCATTGTTGAAAATGGACATCTGTACATAGCAGTGCTCTCTAGGTCGGATGTCCTCTTCAAAGGACAAATGACAAATCAATTTGTCCTTTTTGCAAAAAAAGAAAGGGTGATTTGTTCAATTAGGATCTCTGTTTGTATGACGCCTTGGGTAGTGCCATAGGCCGGCACTGTTATTACATTGAGAACCACGAATATTACTACCTCGAGTCACTCCAAATGCTTCCTCTATTGCATAGGCTGGCAATAGTCTTATTGCGTCCCTACAAGATGAAAGGTTGTGCGCTACACGTCAGATAAACTAATGCAATTAGTGTATTTAATTTTTAGGCACGTCTTGCACTGTTGTTACGCACAGAGAAATGAATTTATTTTTCATTTTTTGAATCGCAGACGCAGAGAAACGATCATTGAGGTGAATGTTCCCAGGAAACCGAATCCGAAACCGAATCCAACACTGCAATATCCTTGGTCTATGGACGAGATGGATCATGTATGGAGGGTATCCCTGCCAGGTGAGCCCCAGTGCACATGGTGAACACGACGACGATCAAAGCACACTAGTACACCACGGTATCCATGCGTGACGTGGACGGGCAGAGACCTCTCTTCAAATGGAAGCAGAAATCCGTGCTCGATCCGTCACAAATCTTATTTTCCATCAACTACTAATAAACACGAACTTGAACTCCACTTGTACAAGCAGCATATTCCTAGAGCTGACAAAAACGTTGATTTCTTTACCCATCCCATCCAAATCCTGTACCACTAGTAATAAATTGAAGCACGCCGATCACGTTCTCCATCGATCCAACGCACTACCAACCTCTTCTTCTTCTTCTTGTCCCAGCACACTGGCACAGTCCGCACCTAACGAACCTGTTCCCTCCCAATCCTTGAAGAAGAGCCTTTAAAACCTCCTTGCCAGCTCCAGACTTTCAGCAATGGCCATAGAACACTCCGGTGCGATGACGAGCCCAGCGCTGCCGCTGGTCATGCTCTTCTTGCTCGCCCGCTCCTCCGCGGCCTTGCCGGCGCAGCCGGCGATGGACAGCGTGCGCTGGCAGGTCGACAAAGTCAACCGGCGAGGCCCCTCCCTCGGCCTCGTCATGTCGTACGTCGACGAGGCCACGGCGCTGCAGTCCTCCGGCTACTTCAGTCCTTGGCCTGTCCTCCCCTTTCTTGACCTCTACGGTAAATCTGGGCCGTCCATTTCCAATCCATACGCTTGTCTGTCCTGTTGACCCTGCATACACAGCTTGCATTCTGGCTGCCTCTTCCTAGCTGCCTCTTCCTAGTTGACTTTATTTTTTACTTCTACGGTTCTACCATTTCACCAAGCTTCTTGGTAGTAACAAGTGGTAAAATGCAAACCAAACCCAGATTAGACGACATGACAACTAACGAAATTGCACAAATCTCTTATCTCTTACTCCCTCAGTCCCTCCCTCCTTTAAAGTTTAAATGATGACGTTAGGACAGCTTTTTTAGTACAAATTTGAACTAAAACTTTTATCCTAAAGTCATCATTTAAAGGATGGAGTATACCAGCAACGAAGAATAACATTGGTTTCCCAACATCTGGAATAACAAAGTAATGATCTTATTGATAATGCAGAACTAACTCTTTTTTTAGCCGAAATGCAAAACTAACTTGAACTGCACTTGACCATGACAACAAGTTCCTACAAGATGAGTTGCTTTCAGACACAAACTCACAATTAAGCATGTGTAAAATTTCCCTGTTCTGGGATATATTGTGTCCACATTCAGATTCATGAGATATTGTTCTGACATATTCCTTGAGTGTGTTTTGACCCCTAACAGCCTCCCAAGAATGCAATATTATAACTTCATATTATTTCAGGACGACGGTTTCACATCGGAAGCATTCGAGGTGTGAATGTTATATATGCATTGACAGGGCAACGCAGGGTACTCAAACTGAAACACACATCCTTTTAACTTTTGTATACCATTACCTTCATGCTTACCTGTTGCTACTACCCCTGTTTCTTTCTCCAGTTGAATGCAGCAGTCACTGTACAGACTCTAATCGATGTCTTCACCGTGTCTGGCATAGTTCACTATGGAACTGCAGGGAGTTCTAATGACTCCATGTCATTTGGCGACGTCAGTGTCCCCAAGCTTGTTGCTTATACAGGCGCCTGGACATGGAAGGTATCCCTTCAACTGGAATTAGCAATTTTCCCCACATCAAGATGTAACGCTGCAAGTGAACATAAAAATGCAAATCTACTGGAGCCCTGTTATATCTCAACCCAGAAATTATAGTGAGAACAAATATAAGTAACTTTGCATTGCTGACCCAAAATGCCTTTGAGTAAAGTTAGATCTATGTGCTTTAAGAAATATGTGAAGATTATTCATGTTACAGTTCACATTTTTAAAATCATATCCAAGTATCCTACCAATGTCAGGCAAAGATGTCTGATCCAAGCATGCAAGATCATTTTTAAGCACCAAAAATAGGTGGCAGCAATGCAGCATGTACCATATAACACCTCAAACTCACCCCTAACCATGATGTCTGATACTTCTGACTATTTCAGAAGTTCAAATCATCAAAAGAATCATCTGCAGAACTAAGCTTTGGAGAGTATAACATTCCAAACGGAGGAGAGAACCTGCTAGGATCCCTGAAGTACAGGAATGAGGAACTATATTCCGTGGGTAAGCCGATGAAAGAAGTTTTCTGGCTACCTGTAGATTCAGAATGGTTCAAAATTGCAGAGCAACTTAAGGTGAATGCTTTTATATGTCAGAAGCATAACAAATATAGGTTAGCGCACAACTAATCACAGCTTACTAATTTTGAAATTTCTGCAGGTCACACTTGAAAGATGCAATGATACTTTCTGCTTACCGGCAACTCCACAAATTGTCTACGGGCTTAAAGGATCATCAGCCGACATGTTTCTGGACAATGCAGAATACAGGAATTTCCTTTTCAGAGAATTCGGGGTATCAACAGTTGATGAGGAGAGCGCAGCAGTAGTGATGGTGAGTTCTAAATTCTAACTTATCATATCCCCTTGTTTTCATTTATACAACAGCCAGTATTTGCATCCCATAATTTTAAGACATGAATGTAAGATAGCGATGAAAGAAACTCACTCACTACTTCCACAGACAACAACATCTCCTGGCATACCTGTTATTGTATTCCGGGGAGTATCTGATTTGGCCGGAGGGGAACCAATATGGTCATCAACAAGCCTGATGAACTTGGCGTCTATTAATGCATTAAAAGTGGCAGTGGAGTTTATTGCTACAGTTGGTAATCAGAAGTCAAGAGCGTCGGCAGAAAGGAGTAATAACTGAAGAAAAGATGATTGCAAGCTTATCCATTATCACTCCAATATAAAACAATAATTGAAAATCAGGTTCAGAATGATATGCAATCCTATGGTTCCAAGTCAGCACATATTCGCCTATAAATGGATATACATGTTCCATATGTACAATTAAAATTTAAGCACAGCTTTGGCAATGATTTGTTTTGTTTAATGTAATTTTGGGAAATGCGCGAATAAAATGGTGAGCCAAAGGTCTCGATTTTATTACAAGAATACCACTCTGATGTTACATTATTTATTTTCACAGAGAACTAGTTAATATGGTTGTGGTCGTTTTTTCTGTTTTAAAGCCACGAATGTAAGACAAAAAACTATAAGGGGTGTGTGGCGTGTGTTGTACAGGCTCTAGTCCCATCTTTCTTCTTAATATAATGATACGAAGCTGTCTTGTGTATTCGAAAAAAAATCAATAATAAGAAACTTTTATTTGTCTCAGTTACCAACACTTATGATGTATATTTAGTCTCAGACAAGAAAAATAAGTGTTTGCAAAAGGCAAGATCAATTAATGACACAAATGAAAATCAAAACACTTTACTTTTAGAATGTATTAAGGACTGATCCATATGAGCTGAAATATACCGAATGTTTACTGAAATAGTGAACTAATCATAAGTAGTGCCTAGTTTTATTCAAATAATGGGATAAAATTGTTTATGCACACAGCTTTATTTTCACCCAAATACAACCACAAGCTTAGCCATGTAGCATCAACGCAAAATTCAGCTGCACGAGCGTAATAAAACATGATATACTCATCAGGATTTCATAGGCCGTCTTAAATGTTTAATAATCACAAATAGAAAATCAAATATAGATATCTATGCTCAAATGATATGTGCTACAGAAGAATAGTTTGTTTCATCTGTTAGTCTAATCTTACATTCTTATTTGCATGCAACTGAATGCTGTCCCCTAACCTATAATTGCATATTCAGAATTACCTCAAAACTTCACTACCAATAGTCTCCACATGAACATTTACCATCCTTGAAATGGTGAAATCGTTGAATATCGCGCATGATTATTTCCCGTCCTGTCACTAGAGATATTAACTTGGTCGCATTATGACAGTCATTACAAACTCGGAGGTTCTTCTTTATCTGAATTGTGGTGCCAGGAGCTGTGCGAATGAGCCCATAAGCAATTGCAAGCCTCTCACTGTGGGTGTTGAGCAGCTGGGACTTGACATCATCTTCCACATCATGAATCGAATCTGTGTCTGGCACATAGCCCACAGCTTTGATCTCTTCTATGAGCTTAGCCAGCCTTGCATATATTTCTTTTGCATGCCGGTGATTTGTGCTTCCAGAATAGAAGGTATGAATCTCATTCTTGAGCTGAATAATACTCCATCCAGGAGTCTTCTGAAGACCTTTCTTCTCCATAGCAGTCCTCACCCTTACAACGTCCTTCCACATGGAAGCATTTGCATAAATGTTTGCCAAAAGGACATGATACACTCCCTCCTCTGGCCCCAGCTCAAAGATCTTCTGTGCTGATGCTTCAGCCAATTCCACATTCTTGTGCAATTTGCAAGCGCCTAACATGGCGCCATACACACTAATCCCAGGCTCTACAGGCATACTTTGTATGAAGGACCGTGCTTCATCTAATTTCCCAGCTCTTCCAAGAAGATCCACCATGGTACCATAGTGCTCCATCCCAGGTTGAAGCCTGTACTCCTCCTTCATGCTGGTAAAGTATTTCTGTCCTTCATCAACCAAACCGGCATGACTGCATGCTGAGAGTACCGAGAGAAATGTTGTCTCATTGGGCGATCCACCAGCACTCTTCATCTCTTCGAACAACTCAACTGCGACCTTGCCAAAACCATGTGAGCCATACCCATGGATCATCGCGTTCCAAGTGATAACATGCCTCTCCCTTGCAGAAACAAAGAGACTTCTAGCTATACTGACACGTCCACATTTTGCATACATGTCAATAAGGGCTGTCAAGACATAAACGTCATGGTCAAGGTGCTGCCTGATAGAATATCCGTGGATCCATCTCGCCTGCAGCGGGTCTGAAATGTCAGCTATGGCAGGAATCACGCTGACGAGAGTGAATGAATCAGGTTTAACATTTTCCATCTGCATCCTGGAGAAGAGCCTGACTGCATCCTCGGAGCATCCATTCTGTGCGAAGCCATGGATCATGGCGTTCCACGAGATCCGCGTCTTGTTGCTCAGGTCAGTGAACACTTGGGCAGCAAGGTCAGTCCTCTTGCACTTGGAGTAGGTGGTAATCAGTGCATTCTGCACCGAGACATTGGAATTGAGGCCAACCCCCACAAGTATCTCATGGACACGCCTCGCCTCATCAAGGTACCCAAGCTCCCCGCACGACTGCAGCGCTGCCATTACGGAAACATCGGTGGCATCCACGCCCTCCTTGATCATCGTATTGAAGAGAGCCAGCGCCTCTGTGGGGTTACCATTCTGGGCGTACCCATCGATCATGGCGTTCCAAGACACAGAATTCCTTACCGGCATCGAGTCGAAAATGGCCCTTGCCGCTTCGATCGCTCCACACTTACAGTACGCGTCAAGGATCGCCGTGGAAACATTGACGAGCTCGTCAAAGCCCGCACGAACAGCGAACGCGTGGACCTCCCGGCACGCGTGGAGCGCGCGGACAGCCCCGCACGCCGGCAGCGCGGAGACGAGCGTGACGGAGTCCGGCCGCTCCCCGTCCTCCTCCTGCATCCGGACGACCATCTCGATGGCAGCCTCGGCGAGGCCGTTGCGCGCGTACCCGACGACGAGCGCGTTCCAGGCGACGCGGTCCCTGGCTGGCATGCGGTCGAACACCCTGCGCGCGTCTTCGGGGCGGCGGCACTTGGCGTACATGTTGGCGAGGGCCGTGGCGGCGAGCGGCTCTGAGGCGAGCCCCCGCGCGGCGAGCTGGGCGTGGACGGCGCGGCCGGTGGCGAGGTCGCCGCGCACGGCGCAGAGCTTGAGGAGGGCAGTGAAGGTGCGGAGGACGGGGCGCGCGGCAGTGGAAGGGGAGGAGGACATGGCGGCGAATGCGGCGAGCGCGCCCGGCAGGTCGGAGCGCGCCGCAGCCGCCTTAAGGCGAGCGTGGTGGTCGGCGGCGACATGCGTGGCGGGAGGGGACGGGAGGGAGGCGGTGGCCACAGCGCAGAGCATCGCCGGATACGGTGGCGCGTGCCGTGAGCACTCTCTTGCGCCCGCGCCACGAATCAATTTTGGGCCGACGAATCAATCCACATGCGCCCAACATTCGGCCGAGGAAAGCCCAATCTAAGATCTCCATTTCAAATTCGTGCCCGCTTGTAAAAATTTTTCATTAATTTTTTTTCTAGGCTCGTTATGCACTCCACGTTACATACCTTCACTCTCTGGTGTCGTATTAAACAAAGCAATGCCAATAAATTAAAACTAAATAGAGATCTTTGAGTGGTTACAGCTCATAAAAAGTCTAAATATACTGTGAATAAATTTTGAAAGAGGGCATGTGCCGCACGATTTTCCGGTTCGTTTCGAAGCGTGGATACAGCCGAACGGCGTTGGATTTTGCCATCCACACAACACAAGAAGCAACAACTTGATTGATCACCTCGGCCCGATGACGTGCCACCCGCCCAATTGTCGGAGCTTATCAACAGCTGGCAGAGCTTGGGCTTCGCTGCAGGAGGGATGATAGCCGGCCTCGCCGTGGCCATCTAGTGGTGCTGCCAGCAGCACAAGCACGATGCACGGCTATGGATGCAGGCACCCTGATCCTCACCTGTGGATGGCACATACGACGCTTGATGTGGAGAGGGGCATGTGCCCTTATGTTATAACTTTATGATGACAATGTTTTGTTTTATATGTCATCCTATGCATAACACACATTAGATGTCATTGCGGTGCGTGTCAGCCAATTTGGTCGAGTAAATTTCAGTCAAACCATTTTATGTGGATGTCGGTTGGTCGGGCCAATTTTGCGTGGAACCGGTAAGCGCATGTGTTGTCACTGAACAAGGCAATATCCACAATTAATAGGATTTCCGAAACATCACAAATAAACCACTGTAACAAAGAAAATAGCTCGGTGCCCTAAGACCATGAAAAAAAAAAATCCAACTTCAACATTGCAAAGAATATTGCCCCTAACTGTATATAAAAATTCGCTAACATTGCGATATGTTCCACCAACAAAATCCTTTTTGCAATATAGAAAAAATATTATCTGCAATGTGCGCGAAACACCATGTGCAACATTGTCTTACGAGACATTGAAAAATATCATTTACTTTTTTCCAAGATACTTTAAATTATTTTGCAGGTAGAATTTTGCAATATATATAGGAGCCTGTGTGCGGATGAGTTGTCGATCGTGCAGGCGGCAGGCCACAAACAAACTTGTTACACTAGCTAGAGTAATCCATGTCGAACAAATATGAGGGCTAGGCGGTGGCGGCGGCGCGGGTATCTCACCCGGGAATGCGCCGACGCATGTTCCGGTATGGGCCCTGCGCACACGCTCCCCGGCGCAGGCCGTTGCTCGGCGGGCTGTCCTGTAAATGGGCCTCCAAAATATCTTCGGGGTCCACCGGCAAGACGCGGCGGTCGATGCGCGTTAATTGGACCCGCACGTGCGTCCTCCTCCTCCTGTCTTCAGTGCAGACGGCTGGATTTTTTTTTTTTCTGTCCGCTTGCAATGCAGCGCGCTTTTTTTCTTCAACTTCTGCGAACCAATGAATTGCGCGCTTTTTTTTTCGTGCCGATGAAGTGCAAGGACGACGTACGAGAACTCTTGCGAGAACACCAGCTCTTGCGAAAAGAACACAAGCCAGCCAACCTTGAACACCAGCTCTTGCGAAAAGAACACGTGCAAGGACTTGAGCGTTTGTACTCGTATATTTTTTACAAGTTAAAAGCTTCGGATATGCATTTCTATAACGACAAAAGGAAGTTCATGATTGCAAATGATGTATTTACATGTATAACTGAAAACGTATAATAACGATAAATAAAGGAAATTCATGATTGCACGTGATGTCTTTCCATGTGTATCGCAAACTCTTGCATATACAAAAGCCCACGCAGCAGAAGCTAAATCGTACACGGCCGAACAACCTTGGCATCGACTTGTTTAATTACATTACAAGCTGATGTTTTTGTTCCTTCATCACGATCCAACATGAGGGGATCATCCATATTCGTCGTGTTTTTGTTCCTCTTTGCATTGCGCGCGCAGAGTACGTAATATCATCGACCTTGCCTTGTCTCCTGTCGTTTGCTGAATACTATAATGTTGGGGTTTTTGTGATTAACACTAACATATTCTTTTGAAGCAGGCCGCCCTCATCAAACGAACGGTACTGAAAGGAGTAGCAACCCCTATGTCCTCACCGAAGCAATAATTAGGAACAGCAATGCTACACTGGACGAAAGCAAGCTGAAACTGATATTTTGTACCAAGTCAATTTGTGAACATAACTCGGTTTGTTGGTGCTGCCGGAATCAAAAGCCGAAACCATTGTGTTACGAAAGCGAAAAGATATGTAGAGATGCGTGCGTTGTCTGCCAACCACGTTGCCCGCCGTCGTAAGAGAACTCCTGCGGAGGATCCTAGCACTGCTGGTGAGAGGAAGTAATACTAGCTTCATTGGTGTATCTCAGTTTTATAGGTGTTCTATCTCATTAGTTCCTGCTGGATATCCGATTGTAATAAGACCACAGTCTTAAGGGGTCTTTTATTGACATTTATTAAGGTAACATATAAGCAAAAAAGATGACATGGCAAAAATTTTAAGAAAAGAGAGAGGCTATGCCTTTCATCCTAATGAAAGATTCCTGGCACCTTTTCTTAGACAATGAAAGTGAAATGAAAATGCATTGTGCATCTTTTCTTTCATTATCCAACTATTTAATCTAATTATATGCAGCCATTTAATGTTCTGGCTATCCTATGAAACTGTGAAAATGAAAGTGTGCACTGAGAGATGTAGTTTTATTTCACAAAACATGATTACAAAGCTAATGTGTTATGTTTGAAAAATGTGAAATGAAAGCCTCCATTGAGACTGGCCTAAGGTAGTCAACCCTCTGCCTTCTATGGAGCGATTTTGTTGTCTTTATCTTGATCGTATGCTTTTAGCCGAAATGTAAAACTAACTTTAAGTGCACTTGACCAGGATAAACAAGTTCCTAAAGATGAGTTGCTTTCCATCGGGCGACGACAGGATCTATACAAACTCACAACTAAAAATGTGTAAATTTTCAGGAACCTTTATGATGCATTATTATACTACTATGAAAGAGATAATGGTATGGATCACATCGCACCGGTGATTAGTGGGGTTAGTTTTGTACTTAGACGATTTGTTGATAATATTACATAGTCTGCCGTCAAAGGCACCGCCGTCTATGTTTCAATAGTCTGCCGTCATAGACACCGCGTCTATGTTTCAGTCGTTCCAATCTGATTATGAATCGTCTCGGCCATGACTCGCCGCCGGCAGCCGAGCGGCCGCATCGTCGCCGCCCACATCGGCTCCACGGATGCCCCCGTTGGAGATTGCCTGCACGGTTTTCCCTCCCCGACTCTACACGGCTCCACAGCTCCACTCGTGGTGGATCTTGACATGCATCTGGCTGACAACGGAGTTCATATTCAGACGGCGCCGACGAGCACCCTGCAGCTGTTGCCGCCCAAGATCTTGCCAACTCACACCTTTGATCCAACTTTCACTGCCTTCCTGTGACGACTACATACAAACTTACGAAGTGAGGAGGCTGTGCTTAAACGAGACCTGCTGCTGTGCACAGGCCGACATCATTGCGGCGTTGTCGCGAGGAGGCCTGTTCTTGTTCCTTCCTGGCATTTCACTACGTAAATCACAACAACAACACATTTGATACGCTATCAGTAACCACTTAGTGGTGATCCTGATGTATTATTCAAACACTTGAACCAAATTGTAGAACATTGTAGGAAGAAAACAGAAAAAAAATCTAAGAGTTTTTTTTTTGAGACTGAAAATGTAAGAGTTAATAAGCTAGTTGTGAGATTGTTTCTAGAGATCAAATTGTGAATCAACTTGAAGTCTAGTCATACATCTGTTCATCAACCTTTGTCAGATTACTTCTGCATATTTTGAACATGTAAGAAAGGAATCAATCTGAAACTGAGGATAATGCAGACCAGGGGTTCTAAGATTTATTGTAGGTAATCAAAAGAGGGAAGTCTGAACCGCACTTCTATATATACTGATATTGATTGGTTCGGCTTGGCTGTTGCTGAGTTTCTCATTGTAAAATATTGTCCTCGTTTCGTTGCCTATACATGTACTCCGATCCTGTAGTCCCTGATGTTGATGAGTTTGGCTTGACAATCCGTTTGTATCAGTAAGTACCCTTATCTTTGCAAGCCGTTCTTAAATGTGTAGTCATGCAATCAGGTGCCCATGTAATTCAGTCTCTGGAAGGAGACATATCCTGAAGTATGTTTTTATTTGTTGCTCTCTTTCTTATAACGATTCTTTTCTGAAATTTAGGATAAAGACCTTATGAGCATTACTAAATTTTTAGAGTTGGTGACATCAGATTGTACTACTTTTGAGTTCGTCTCTCATATTAAGACTATATAAATGCTCCAGCGGATCTATATCATAATTTCAGTTCAGAGAAAACAACATTATTAGTTTACATGATGATTGGACAATGGAAAAAAGTTAGTTCTGAGGTCCAACCGTAAGACAAACATGCAGTAGTAACTAGCATATTGTTTGCTCTGGGTGCGTTCATCTGACCCCTTGATGATGCACACGGCTTGCGAGGATGAAGACGGTAGGGCGCACTGCATGTCAGCACCTTCCTCTGTTCCGGATTTCAGAAGCCAATATGGACCGAAGTCCGAAGGGCATCGCCTCTCGCGTCGACCTTGTGCGCCGCCACCGTGACCTCTGCTCCGTGACTTGCATCCATATGGAATCATCAGACGCCGATCCGGATCATCACTTCCGGAGAAGATCCTCTACGAGGCCACCACGCCATGCTCTCCCTCACACGGAGCACAAAAGAATCACCGCCGCACAGCCGACAGAGTCGCCGCGTGGCGCCTGAAGCGAAACAACGAAGACGACGAGCACGAACAGATCGAGAAACGCAAATGATCCATTGGATATTAAAATTGAGACATTGTCTTATTAGATGCACCTAATTATTGACATGCCACTACTTCTTTTTACCATAGTACCCCTGTAATATTTATACTCCTTTAACATATTACCATACCACTTGAGGAATTTTTTTTTTTTGGGAAACTACCACTTGAGGGATTTTAAAGTAGTACAAAATGCATATGGATTTTTATAAAAATAGAAGGTCCACTTAAATCGACGTGGAGATAATATTGTGTCCACATTCAAATTCATGAGATAATATTCGACAGTCTTTGAGTATGTTTGGACCCTAACAGCCTTCCAAGAATGCAATTTCTTCATATTATTTCAGGACGACGGTTTCACATCGGAAGCATTCGAGGTGTGAATGTTATATATGCATTGACAGGGCAACGCAGGGTACTCAAACTGAAACACACATCCTTTTAACTTTTGTATACCATTACCTTCATGCTTACCTGTTACTACTACCCCTGTTTCTTTCTCCAGTTGAACGCAGCTGTCACTGTACGGACTCTTATCGATGTCTTCACCGTGTCTGGCATAGTTCACTATGGAACTGCAGGGAGTTCTAATGACTCCATGTCATTTGGCGACGTCAGTGTCCCCAAGCTTGTTGCTTATACAGGCGCCTGGACATGGAAGGTACCCCTTCAACTGGAATTAGCAATTTTCCCCACATCAAGATGTAACGCTGCAAGTGAACATAAAAAATGCAAATCTACCGGAGCCCTGTTATATCTCAACCCAGAAATTGTAGTGAGAACAAATATAAGTAACTTTGCATTGCTGACCCAAAATGCCTAGTAAAGTTAGATCTATGTGCTTTAAGAAATATGTGAAGATTATCCATGTTACAGTTCACATTTTTAAAATCAGATCCAAGTATCCTACCAACGTCAGGCAAAGGTGTCTGATCCAAGCATGGAAGATCATTTTTAAGCACCAAAAATAGGTGGCAGCAATGCACATAATTTAGCATGTACCATATAACACTTCAAACTCACCCCTAACCATGATGTCTGATATTTCTGACTATTTCAGAAGTTCAAATCATCAAAAGAATCATCTGCAGAACTAAGAAGCTTTGGAGAATATAACATTCCAAACGGAGGAGAGAACCTGCTAGGATCCCTGAAGTACAGGAATGAGGAGCTATATTCGGTGGGTAAGCCAATGAAAGAAGTTTTCTGGCTACCTGTAGATTCAGAATGGTTCAAAATTGCAGAACAACTTAAGGTGAATGCTTTTATATGTCAGAAGCATAACAAATATAGGTTAGCACTCAACTAATCACAGCTTACTAATTTTGAAATTTCTGCAGGTCACACTTGAAAGATGCAATGATACTTTCTGCTTACCGGCAACTCCACAAATTGTCTACGGGCTTACAGGATCATCAGCCGACATGTTTCTGGACAATGCAGAATACAGGAATTTCCTTTTCAGAGAATTCGGGGTATCAACAGTTGATGAGGAGAGCGCAGCAGTAGTGATGGTGAGTTCTAAATTCTAATTTATCATATCCCCTTGTTTTCATTTATACAACAGTCAGTATTTTGCATCCCATAATTTTAAGACATGAATGTAAGATAGCGATGAAAGAAACTCACTCACTACTTCCACGGACAACAACATCTCCTGGCATACCTGTTATTGTATTCCGGGGAGTATCTGATTTGGCCGGAGGGGAACCAATATGGTCATCAACAAGCCTGATGAACCTGGCGTCTATTAATGCATTAAAAGTGGCAGTGGAGTTTATTGCTACAGTTGGCAATCAGAAGTCAAGAGCGTCGGCAGAAAGGAGTAATAACTGAAGAAAAGATGATTGCAAGCTTATCCATTATCACTCCAATATAGAACAATAATTGAAAATCAGGTTCAGAATGATACGTAATCCTATGGTTCCAAGTCAGCACGTATTTGTGACACCCCGTGCCACTGAAAAGAAGCTCGTGCGATCAACTCAGCTGAGCAGGAACTAAAAGCAATTCAATTTCAAATTCGGAATCAAATATCCAAACAATTATCAAACTAAGGCTTGTGAAGGAATTCAAATTTCGCAATAACAACTCGAGGAACCAAAAATACCAGAGGATGAAGGTCAGCTAGAAATAATTTTGGACAATTTTTTGGTGATTTTAGAAATTCATTTGGATGCCCAAATAAATCCTGGAAGCTTATAAGGGACCCAACTTTGACCAGCTGCAGTTTGAAATTTACTAGGAATCCAGATGTGCATGTTGGCCAGTTTGAAGTACAGATCAAGAGCTTCCATAAGAAACCAATTTCGTGATTTTAGGAGCTGGTTTACTATTTTAAATAGTGTACCAAAGATTGGGGAAAATCACAGTTTGAAAAATTCTGGGGAAATGAAAGATGCCGCCGGGCCCGCATGTCAGCCTCTTCGTCTCACTGAAATCACCGACGCCGCACGCCGCGTGGCTGCCGATGTACGGAGCCGCTGCGCCGCCCCTAGCCATTTCCTCGACGCGTTGAGGCTCTGAATGGACGCTGCGCTCTCTCCCGGACTCACTCTCTTGCTCGCCCTCTCCATCGCCTTCCTCCACGAAAGCGCCGCCGTGCCGTCTCCCCTCTCCCTCAACCGAGCCGCGACCACCCGCCATTGCCGCCCCAAAATCAAGCTCGACGCCGCGCTCCCTCGCTCCCTCCCTCGGCGGCTCGTCGCCCTCGCAAGCTTCGCCTCGACGTCCTCAAGCTCCACCATGGCCCTCGCCTCTTCTCGTCACCGTGAGGCGTGAACCCGCGAATCGACGTTGTCGTCTCCACACCAGGCCACCGCGACCCCGGGGCTCACCGCCGTCCAATCCTTCCCTTCCGGTGAGCCCTTCTTCGATTCTCCACGCCACGAGGTGCACCTCAAGCTCGAGCCACCACCTCACGCTTCATTTACCAGTTTCTGCAGCTCACCGACGCCCTCGCCATTTTTCCCTGCCGCCGGTCTTCTTCCTCGCGTGAACCTCCACGGCGAGCACTACTTCCTGGCCTCCTCGTCGTCAATGGTGTCTGCGCCGAGCTCCACCGCGTCGTCTTGAAGCTCCTAGACCAGATCCTCTACGTCCTCGACCTCTCCGTCGACCTCGTCACCGTGCCGAAGCTCCGCCACCCGCTACAGCTCGTCGCCGACCAAGCTCCGACCACCCCGCGCCCTTTCGTTCTGCTAGGTGAGCTCCTCGTTCCGCGCCGAACCTTCTCATGGCCACCATCGTCCAAGGCGTCGCCGGAAACCTCTCTCCGCTGAGCGCGCCGCCCGTCTTCGGCGAGGACTCCGGCAAGTGCACCGTGGACTACAGCGCTGAGATCCCGTGTGTCAACACTGGATCTGGTGCTCCACCACGTGTAGCCCTCGTTGTGTTCGCGGATCTGAGTGGTTGGATCACTTGGTGGCCAGCCCGGATCTGGTGCGGCCCAGGTCCTGTGTCCCTTTTTGTGGCTCGGATCTGATTGGTCCTCCCCATTTTAATCCTTTTTCCGAATATCTGTATCTTCTCAAAAATTGCCAGAAACTTGTAAAATACATGACAAATCGTATACAACTCATAAAAATGTGAAACCAATTTTCTTTGACTCCATGTGCTCAGGTCTATCCAGTTCCAGTATCAAATCACCTTATACACTTCATCTGTTTCCTGTATAAATACGTTTATGCAGATCTTGTTTAATTCATAATACATTCCCTGCTGCTCCATAAATCCTGACATTTTGCATGCTTGTAAAGCATCTGACAACACACTTACAGATCATTTTTACACTCTCATATGATGTTTAATTATTTTCTTATGATTTAAATCGTGTTCTGCATTGTATAAATTATTATAAATAATTCATGTTACAATAAATCATCAAACTTCACAGTAAAGTACTTCCAGTGGTGGCTTTCACTAGAAAAATGCCACTGGACATAGAGTAATTTTCAAAGACAAATTATTTATTTAATCAACTCAAGTTGATTAAATGGTTAACTTAATTGAAAGTCAATGAAGGAAATACTTCAGACGAAATTAATTAACAAAGTTAATCGTTTGCACTTACAGTGTGAATGATTGTCCTATCAAGTAATTAAATTCTAAATAGCATCATATTACTTGCATCTGACTTTGCATTAATTTCTTGTCATAACGTGTAGTGATAGAGACGACTCCGGAGCTAGCCACTAGACTTCCAGCTGCCGGAGGAGGAGGCACAGGAGGAGCAGCAGCAGGACACTGACACCGCTGACCCAGCTAGCGTAGCTCCTGAGCCAGGCAAGCCCCGGTGCATGCCTTCCTATTTAGGATTTTATTTTCTCACTTGATTAGGGCTAGTACTTGTTTGTGCATTAGGTTTATTAGGAGTTAATGTGAACCCTTAGAACTGCATTAGGACTACCTTTCCAGATTTACCTTGTGTCCTATTTTTGTAGATGTGGTCTAGGTAACGTTAGAACTTGCTATGCTTAGAGACTAGCGAACGGTAGAAGACAAGTGGTAGGTCCCACTCGCATGATAGGAATCACTCTGGATTGTACTAGATGGATTTAGGATTTGTTGAGACCGGACGGGGATTTGTTTGTATAGGATGGTTGGAGAAGGCTGGGCTTTCACGGTGGTGTAGCCCCGTCTGTGTCGATTAAGAACCGTTCGTTGTTGGCCCTGTTGAGCAAGTTCGAACGTCCTGACTCACATGCTAGTGTTTTTATGGGCCTAGTAAACCTAGTAGCCTGCGTCGCTCTGGATGTCTGGTGGATACTTTACTCTTTCTATCATGGTACTTGGGAGAGGAAGGATAACGTCCTGCGCAGTCGTACGTCTGGGACAGGGGCTGCGGCTGGAGACCCCTTCCTCGGGAGGAGTATTATCTGGTACAGCTCTGGTGGTGCGTAGCGTAAACGGCTGCCGCATGCGACTTTATGCGTGTGCGGCCTGTGGTCAGGTTTTCTCCTGCAGGATGTACATCGATGCCGCCGCTCTCGGTCAAGAGCAACTTTGCTCACTGTGTCACATCGTAGTGTGATATGATTGATGATGATGACTAGTATTTATATTTATTGTATCTCATTACTGCTATATTGATGATCTGATGTATTGTTACTTATATCTGTTTTAACTATATGCACACTGCTTTACTGGATAAGTACTTAACTTGAAAATAAAATTTGAAAGTAAGGACCAAGTAATTAGTGCGGTTTTATGCTATCGGGTCAGCCTACCCCTTTTTAGCCTTTGCATTCTAGGAGTCGGCCGTAGTTAGCCACGTTGACGGGTAAGTCTTGCTGAGTAACTAGTACTCAGGGTTTGGCTCTTTATGTTTTTGTGCAGGTATAGATTTTGCTTCTACTGCTGCTTGATGAAGTTCCTCCAGGTCCACATCGCGGGCTTCGATGTGCGGCCATGTATCGTCGAGTATTGTAGAATTGGTATAGTTGAGACTTCCGCTGTGCTACTCACGTGTTTTAAATCATTTGAGACTTGTAATAACTTAAAGATGTAAAATTTGTACTTTTTATGTGATGTACTGTTGTGTCTGTTCATCAGCACGTACCGACTCGATCCTGTGAAAAGCGGAGACGCTTCAATATTCGCCTATAAATGGATATACATGTTCCATATGTACAATTAAAATTTAAGCACAGCTTTGGCAATGTTTTGTTTTGTTTAATGTAATTTTGGGAAATGCGTGAAGAAAATGGTGAGCCAAAGGTCTCAATTTAATTACAAGAATACCACTCTGATGTTACATTATTTATTTTCACAGAGAACTAGTTAATATGATCGTGGTCGTGTTTTCTGTTTTAAAGCCGCGAATGTAACACAAAAACTATAAAGGGTGTGTGGGCGTGTGTTGTACAGGCTCTAGTCCCATCTTTCTTCTTAATATAATGATACGACGCTGTGTTGCATATTCGAAAAAACATCAATTATAAGAAACTTTTATTTGTCTCAGTTACCAACACATATGATGTATATTTAGTCTCAGACAAGAAAATCAGTGTTTGCAAAAGGCAAGATCAATTAATGACACAAATGAAAATCGAAACACTTTATTTTTAGAATGTATTAAGGACTGATCCATATGAGCTGAAATCTACCAAATGTTTACTGAAATAGTGAACTAATCATAAGTAGTGCCTAGTTTTATTCAAATAATGGGATAAAATTGTTTATGCAAACAGCTTTATTTTCACCCAAATACAACCACAAGCTTAGCCATGTAGCATCAACGCAAAATTCAGCTGCACGAGCTGTAATAAAACATGATATACTCATCAAGATTTCATAGGCCGTCTTAAATGTTTAATAATCACAAATAGAAAATCAAATATAGATAGCTATGCTCAAATGATATGTGCTACAGAAGAATAGTTTGTTTCATCTGTTAGTCTAATCTTACATTCTTATTTGCATACAACTGAATGCTGTCCCCTAACCTATAATTGCATATTCAGAATTACCTCAAAACTTCACTACCAATAGTCTCCACATGAACATTTACCATCCTTGAAATGGTGAAATCGCTGAATATCGCGCATGATTATTTCCCGTCCTGTCACTAGAGATATTAACTTGCTCGCATTATGACAGTCATTACAAACTCGGAGGTTCTTCTTTATCTGAATTGTGGTGCCAGGAGCTGTGCGAATGAGCCCATACGCAATTGCAAGCCTCTCACTGTGGGTGTTGAGCAGCTGGCTTGACATCATCTTCCACATCATGTATCGAATCTGTGTCTGGCACATAGCCCACAGCTTTGATCTCTTCTATGTGCTTAGCCAGCCTTGCATATATTACTTTTGCGTGCTGGTGAATAACAAGTTTGTTTGTGGGCTTTCCCTGGCCGAATTGTTACACTAGAGTTTATCTATATTGGGTAGGATTTTTTGTATAAGCATAAGCCCTGCCAAACATGTCTAAAATGGGCTCGTCCGCTTTTTCTAGGCACGAATTAATTGGGTCGACAGGTAGACAGCTTGGCCCGAGCACGCACGATGACGTGAGGAACATGCACAATGGACCGTGGAAGCAAACGGATTCTCTCACCCGCTTTTTTGGAACAGATGCTCTCCTTCTATTTTTATTTTAGAGCCAAAAACATAGAAGGAGAGCCAAAACATAGGAGGAGGACAATTTATTAGAGCCAAAACATTTAGGTGCTATTTGGATCCCCACCAGCTTTTTTAAAAATCTAGATTTGAAGTGTAGTTTCTATAATCTGGCTTCTAAAAAAATCTGAATGGGGTGTTTGGATCCTAGATTCTTAAAATCGAGAAACCAATTTCTGAGGTAGTTAATGACTAAACTGTCCTTTCTATATTAGGATAAACGGTGGCACAAGATGTAATTATATAAAAGCATTCGAGGGTAGTGGGTCTTTCAGCAAATAAAATCACCTAAAAGCTGGGTTAGGCCGGATTATGGGATTCTTAAAATCTCATAATCTGGATTCTAGAATCTGGTGCATAATATGTCCTGTTTGGATCTCTTATAGCTTCTAAAATCTGGATTCTTAAAATCTGAGTGGATCCGAACAGGCTCTTAGTCTGCTTGATGAAACATTTTGATGTGAACTAGGGTTCCGATCTTCCGAAAGGTTCAGATAAACAACGATTTGGCGGAGAATCGACACAAATCGATCCGACTTCCGAACAACACGTTCCGAACCCCGCAATCGCGGCACCACGTCTCCTCTGGTTATCGACCTCGCCGAGAAGGCTAATCCTTGCCTGCGAATCGAAGAACACAAGCAAGAACAAGAAAGAATGCAACCAAATTGCAGATATATAATTAAACTCACAAGTTGGGGTCTCACAAACCGATGAACGGCGAAACTGTTCCTGACAGAATAATCTAAGCAAAACCCAACCCTAACTTGGGCGGCGGCTACTGATGATATAGGGTTTAGGGGGGCCTCCTATATGCAGGGCGTCGTATGGTTAACATACGATAGGTCGGCCCAATAGCCCATCAAATCTGAACAGCCTAGCCCAACTTAGGATGTCAACATTTTTAAACACAACAGTTAACATTTTTGAAGTTCTATTTCAACATTTTTAAAATAAAATCAACATTTTTAAAAAAATATTGACCAGTAACAACAAAATTGTTGACATAGTGTAAAAAAATGTTGACGAAAAATTCAAAATTTAAAAAATTCAAAAAATATTCATATTGGATCTCATTTTGAAGAATTAATTGTAACAAATGCGTAGGTTCAAACGGATTTGAAAACGGACTTACGGTTTAGGAGAAAAATGTGTTTAAAGTTTGAAAAATGTTTCTTTTTCTCCCTCCTGCCACCCGCGCCAATCAAAACGCGCCACGTGTCACCCTGCTGTCCTCTTCCTCACATTCCGCAGCGCACGTGAGCCATTGGATTTCCTCCCGCACAAATCTCAAAGCGTTCTATCAAAGAGATTTTGTAGGGCGGGCTACGTATAGGATCCACCGGGTTTAGGGGCGTGCAACACCCCCGAACGCGCCCCTAATGGGCTCTAACACGATACAAAGCTCAAAGGCCAAATTACGGTGGCGCAGTACCGAGACAGATTTTGGACGTCCACTTGTTTCAACGATTCCCGTTGACTCCAGATGAATTTTGGCATGAGGCTAGTGCCATTGGAAAGGTTATCAAATTATCTTTCTGTCCATATGTAGAACGTCCAAAACCGAGCCCGTATGCGACCTGGGCAACCGTCTTAGTACAGATTGCTCCTGGACTCCGAAACGAACTCGAAGTCGACTTGGATTGGGCTTCCGATTTAACTTGTACGCCCTTGCTGGCCCTCCACGCCTCCAAGCACCTCTCTAGCTACCTCATCATCATCTCCATGGTTCCTAACAATAATTAAATTCAAAATATGTAAAGAAGACATTATTTGGAACGAGCTCACCCTTAAATTCAATCGTCGCGCATAAGCTCTAGTTATTGGACTTTGCATGTACAGCGGAGGAGTGTTGGTTGTATCCGATGGAGTGATGTCCTCATCACATTTAAAGATGAAAAAAAAAGTTGGAATAACTTATTTGTTCCAATTCCCTTAATAATTTGTTTCATGAATACAACTTATTTGTTCTAGCTACCTCGATAATTTGTTTTATGAATATAATACTTTTGTTTTAACTTCACATGGACTAGTTTGTTTAGCTTGTTTATTATTACTACGTTGGTGCCTAGTTTAACTAGCACGCATTCCGGCATTCATCTATGGAGTACTTGTTTATTATTAGTACGTAAGTAGTAATCTTGAGCCGCTTGGAACCGTAAGACGATCGGGCGACAAAGCGGCTGCAGGTTAGTTGGAAGTCCGGCCTGTACGTGACGTCTGCTCGCGCACGCAAGTAACGAACGATGCACCACCACCCCCGGGCTAGGCGGTGGCGGCAGTGCGGGTTTCGCGCCTCGGAATGCGCCAACGCCTTTTCAATTCTCTCTTTCTTTCTACGGTATATACGGTATATTTTCCTTTTTGTTTCCACAATCAATTAACCCGGCAACAGATGAATAGGGAAACCCTCGAACCAAATTTAGCAGTATCATTTATTTTTATCAATATAAAACGCAAATTTAGTAACAATTGTTTTCTATCCAAATTTAGTATCATTTATTTCTATCCATATTTAGTCTCATTTATTTGTATATAAGCCCACCCACGCAATAGTAAACCCTACACGGCCAAACAGCCTCGAGATCGCCTTGTCAAAACAGCCCCATCGCCGCGATCCAACATGAAGGGATCAGCCACATTCTTGGTGTTTTTGCTCCTCATTGCATCACGCGCGCAGTGTAATATCATCGACCGTGCACTGTCTCTCTGTCGTTGTTTCAGTACTACTAGTATATTATTGTGTCTTGTGATCAATTAACACTAGCATGTTCTTTTGAAGCAGGCCGCCCTCGTCAACTACTCACAGATGGTACTGAAAGGAAGAGCTACCCATATGTCCTAGCCGAAGCAATAACTAGGAACAACAACGCTACACTCGATGAAAACAAGGTGAACGTGGTATATTGTATCAGGTCTTATTGCAACAAACCAACGGATTGTTGGTGCTGCGCGACTCAGAAGCCACGATTGTGTTACGACACGAACAAGGAGTGTAGGGATGCGTGCGTTGCCTGCCAACCCCGTTGCCCACCGTCGTAACTCAACTCCTGTAGAGGATGAAGAAGACGTAAAAGTTAAGAGTTGCATTAGTGTATCTCAGTCCTACATACAGGTGTTCTATCTCATTAGTTCCCGCTGGATCATATCCAACAATGCAATAAGGTAGTCAGACTCCTGCCTTCTGTGGAGCGATCTTATAGTCTTTTGTTTTGATCATATCCTATGCTTTGGCAGACAGATTATACCTCGCCTGAATAAATATGGGTCATTCTTTTTCCGTGCATCAACTTTACCTCTCTATTAGGATTCTTATTCAGATGTCACGCCTCTTTCTGTTTCTTTTTTCTAGGTTCGGTGATATGTCAAATTGTTTAATGGAATTGACGCCATGGATCATATTGCATCTAGGAAAAAAAATATATAACATAGAGAATCAATTACACAGAGGGAAACGAATTAAGACCTGAACAAGAATCCCATCCCAAGAATCCCCATCCCAGCCCAAAACCTCAGGACATTTTACACGGTACCTTACCTTCTTCACCAGGCGGCGATTCGGGCTCGACAATTTTCCAACACCGTGTTTGCTCCTGGTGCGTGCGCCGTGCGCTCAACCATAACTCTCGTCCTCCCTCGTTTCCTGCACCCGTTTTCGCTTCGTTTTCCTCACTTCCTCTGTTTGTGGTCGCGGTGGGGTTTTCCGGGGGTGATTAGTGTTATAGTAATAACTCTTGTTGGACTAAGAAAGGAAGTTCTAGAAGAACCTATCCTACTCCTAGTCCATATGTGGGCAATTTACCAAAGGAGTTCCTATCCTAGAAGGAAAGGAGAATCTCCACCCCGAGTATAAATAGTGGAGCACCCCAAGCATTGTAATCACCGATTTATTCAGAATAATAAAGAAGAGGCTCCACCCTACATTGTGTCTTGTCTCTTGTCTACTTTGTGTGTTGTTCTCTACCGTCGATAGCGTTACTACAACACGTTATCAGCACGCTCTTCCGCTAAGCGCAAGAAGTCGACGAGAAGAGGAGAAATCGCCGAGTCCAGGAGCCGCCGCCTCGGGAATCGAGCCGCCTCGATTTCCGCGCCTCGACGACCTCGACGTCTGCGCCAACGCGAAGCTGTTGACGACGCGGGGAATGACTACACTGCGTCCGGGTCTACACTGCATCGACGATCTTCCTGCATCAACGCGAACGACTACTTTCGAACCCTAAGGTATACTAGCAGTTCAGCCTGACGGTCTCGAATCGATCGCGTGGACTCGATGCAGTCCAGGATCTGAAAATCCCCCAGCAACACCCGGCCCTGGTTTTTCTAAACCAGGATTTGTTTCCCTACATCTAGTTTTGTTAGGGAACAACGAATTGAAAAGAAAAGCATAAAAGAAACGCACAGTCGATGGGGCTTGCAGCCGCCACCGTTGCCGTTGTTCATTAATGGCAATCACACGTACATGCATGTTGGCTCGCAGGCCAACCACATGCATCACAGGTAGGAACAACGAAGGAGATAGAGAGGGAAAAGGGGGAGGCTGCAGAACAGACCCTAACCCTAACCCTAGCCGGCGAGTTGCACCTCGCCGGAGCGCAAACTGAAGCGCCAACGGGGGACCCGCATGTCCTGAACCCTCCTAACCCTAACCCTAGCTTGCCGGCGACGAGCTTGGACCTCGTCGCCGGCCACTGCGCCCGCAGCCGCGCCGCGCCCGAACGCCGCGCCCGCACTGCGCCTGCACCGCGCGCCGCGCCCACAGCAGCGCCCCGAGCCGCTCCTCGGCTCGGGCTCGGGCCTCTTCCGCGACGAGCGGGGCCCGCATCCCCGCCGCACCCCTCCGCGCCGCCGCATACCGGCGTGGACCCGCGCGACCCCCGCAGAGGGTCGCCGGCCACCGGATCTGGGGGCAGGGCAGCCGGATCTGCCCGCGCCGCCCCCAACCAGGGAACCCACCGCCGCAAAGGGGGCCCCGGGGCCGTCGTCTTCCTCGCGCGCTGCGGGGGTGAGCCGCATCCTCACCCACCACCGCGCATCGCCGCCTCGCGCCGCTCGCAAGCCGCGTGCCACCGCCGACCCGCAACCGCGGCCCCCGCACCGGAGCCGCGGTCCGCCTCCACGCCCCCCGCACCGGGGCCGACCACCGCCACCACCCCGGGGACGAGCCCCGCAAGAGCTCGCCCGGGGCTCCCACCTCCTCCTCCGCCGTGCGCCATGGCGCCGAATCGCCTCCACGGCGAGCTCGAGGACGAGCTCGCCCGCGCCGCCACCGAGCCGAGCCGTCGCGCCGCACGCCCGCGGGCTCGAGCTCACCCTCGCCGACGCGAGCCGCGCCGCGGCGCTAGCACTCGCGCGGGCACGGGCTCCCGCCGCCGCCGCCGCACCGGGAGAGGGAGAGGAGAGGGAGGAGTGAGGGAGAGAGTGAGCGGATTAGGGTTGACCCTAATCCGACTCGCTTATATACCCGGCCGGGCAAGCCGGGCTGGTGGGCTGGGCCGGGGTGGGCTGGGTGGGCCGACCAGGCCGGCCTGTTTCGGAAAAACAGAAAAAGAAAAAGAAAAAGCGAGGAAAATTCGGCAAAATCAGAAATTTTGCGGAAAACCCCCTGGAAAAGCTAGAAATTGCGGTTAAGTCCTGAATTTTGCAGAAAAGACCTTGTAGTTTTCCAGATTAGAACCCGTAGTCCTAAATTTTTGCAATTTGGTCCAGATTGTTCTGAATTTATGATTTGACCCAGAATTTTTGCAAAATAGACCCTGTAGTCTCTGAAAATTGTCTGTTTTAGTGTTATTTTGCAAATAGCACCTCGGGTTTAGGGAATTTGTGTCAGAAACATAATAACTTGCAGTTTTTGTTGTTTTAACCTCCTGTTTGTGCGTAATTACTGTGTTTAATGATCTGAAATCATGTATATAATGTCTTAAGCAACTAAAACATGATAAAAGTGCCTTTAACCTTAGAAACATGGTTTTAGGACTTGCTCTGAGTTTTTAATCCATTACTTTATGCATTCAACAAACTTGGTTTACATGAAGTAAACTTATGCATTGCTATTTTTCAAACATCTTGTAGATGTCTGATCTTGTGAAACGAGAATTTGAAATGCTGACCCCGAATGGTCTCAACTATCTGTCTTGGTCACTTGATGCTGAAATCCTTTTGAGTGGTAAAGATCTATTGCACACGATCAAACCATCCAAAACGGATCCTGCCACCACGAAGGTGCAACAGGCTCAGGCATTGCATTTCCTGAGGCATCATTTGAGTACTAGCCTGAAGAATGAGTACATGACTGAAAGAGATCCTAAGGCCTTGTGGGATTCCTTGAATGAACGGTTTGAGCAGATTGAAGCTATCTTAAAACCGAAAGTCGAGCGCGAATGGCAGAACCTTCGCTTCCAAGACTACAAGACCGTTGAGCATTATAACACCGCTTTGTATGGGATTGTCACTCGCATGAAACTATGTGGCAATAAGCTTGAAGACAAAGACCTCATACAAAAGACTCTCTCTACCTTCCACCCCAAATTTTCTCATCTTAGCCGGCAGTATAAGAAAGAGAAATATGATAAATATGTGCTATTGAGCAATGCTTTGCAGCAAGATCAGGGAGAAGATGAGACCATTATGCAGAATCATATGGCTCGCCCTGTTGGCTCATTAGCACCGCCAGAAGCACATTCTACTTCATTCCAGGAGAATAATAAGGGGAAGGGTCCTAGCAATGGATCTAAGAAGGCTAAGCGGAAAGCTAAGCGCCTCAGGAAGAGGAAGAATGCTAAAGCTAAGAATCCGCCAAGAGGGGGAGCATACGGTGAACAAAACCAAGACTGCTATAGGTGCGGTGAGCATGGCCATTGGTCACGCATATGCAAAGCTCCTAAGCATGTTGTTGAAATGTACAAGACGGTTCATGGCAAGAAGATCCAGAAGGAAGCACACTTCTTGGAATGTCCACCAACTGAAGAGATGTCACCTTCGCATGAAGAGAAGGAAGAAGACATTGAGAAGATGGACATTGGTACACCACAAGATGAGAACAAGAACCTAGAAGGATCTGGAGATTTCTCTCTAGAAGATGACCTCATGGATGAGGATGATCTTCTTGGAGAAGAATTAGAAGACATGCATGGAGACATGAAGTAGTTCTCCCTAGTTAGCATACTATCTAGTAGATAGTTAAGTAGTAGCTATGCATTTAGTTTAAAATTCCCGCATTGAATTTTGATGGATTAATGTAATCTCTAGTAGAGACCTCGTTTTTAATACATAGTACTTGAAGTCTATGTGAGTGTCTTGGTTTTTGCTTTACCTTGTCGCTATTTGGCTGTTTCTTGAAGTATTTTCCCTTGTTTTTGCCTAGAAGAGCAATACAATGGAAGAGGAACTATGACCTGTACATCTCATGTAGAGATCCCGTTTTACCTACAATATAGCATGAAGTCTATATGAAGCTAGGTATTGGCTTGGTTTCTCCTACCATTGGTTTTTACCTGAAGTAAATTTTGTTAAATTTTGCTTGGAATATATGAAATATACGCAGAACATATTGATTTGCCAAAGTCTATTAGTATTAATCATTTGCAATGACATTTATCCACTATGAAGCCACATATAACCTTGTAGGTTATTGCATAAGTTCTTTGTGCACTACTACCAAGTAGGTAGAAAGAAAATTATATTTTCTTGGAAGCACATGAACCAATGCAAGTAGGTAGAATGGAAAACACTGGCATTATAATTGATTTTGAAGATCAGTTTTGCCTTAAAATAGTGTGATCCTCCATATTGTACCGAATACAATAAAATTGAAGTTTTGATCATATCTACCTTACTCACATTATTTGTTAGAATATTGTGTACATGGACAGTACATATGTGAGTTTTCATACCATTTACTATTATACAAGGAGTATAATTGCAATCTGTGATACAATAGCACTGTGTCATAGAGAATGCAAGAAGCATTCAATGAACTTGAAGTTTAGTAATGGTGTGAAAAGGGGGAGAATGTTGATTAATGATGGCATATGTGGATATACTAGAAAATCTAATAGACATGATCCAATCCTGTATGGTTGGGTTTAACTATTGCTTGAAGCATAGCCTTTGAAATCAATTTATCGTTCGAGTTGTGTATGAATTTCAAGAAGAAAACACAATCTGCACGAATGAGCTGGCTTGCACGTCATTACTTTAGCAATTACTAACCTTGCATAGTTTATATATCTATCTTCTGTTTTGCGCTTGCACTATGGCCTGTCGCCATTTGCGCTATCCCATACTTATGGATTGCATGTCATATCGAATGTGACACTCCATTAAGTTGACACTACACTCCTTTCATGCAACTAAGGCTTTCTAACCTCTATGTTGCATCACGAATTGTGCACTGAATGCACATAAATGACTGAAACTAGTAGTTATCAGTTAATCTCTTATCACGAAGGTTGAGAATAAGGGGAGAAAAGTGGTCTAATATGGGATATACTCAATTGAATATGAGTACACAGAATTAGATGGATGCATTTGCTAAACTATTTATGCAGAAACTCATGATAATGAAATTGATTTGGCTAGTTGAATTGTTTATGAAATAGACCCGCAAGTCTAGTATGGCAATCAAACATTCTAGAAGAACAAAATTCCTTGCATGTTTTTAACATTATGAAACTTGTAGTTTCTTTTACCTTGAAGTGTTTATTTAGCCTTGAAGTGTTTCATTTGATATTTGTGATTTATGCAATTAAATCTATTTTGTTGCGATGAAAAAGAAGCTAGACATTATCATTGTTTTTCCGACATGATAGAATTGCTCCATCTTGAATTGAGAGCATGTCCAGCTCACTGCATATATCATCATAAGTGCGTGAATATTTAGCAGATATTTCACCATCTTGGCATACATGAATGGGCACCCACATGAAGTTTTGGGGATGTAACCTGGACGTTATGTCAATTGAATGCCTACGATAGGGGATATCACTAGAGATTGTATGCTATAATGTCAGCATTAGAGGGAGAATGAACCCAGAATTGAATGCCTTACATTATCATTCATTTCAAGCTTGAAGCATGAAAGGAATCACGCACTATATGCGCATGAAGCGTAATGCCAAGAAGAATCTTGAAGGAAGGAGTAACTAGAAATTAAGTTTACACGAAGTAAACCAGAAACCGTGTGTGATATATACAGGGACGCTTGTGCTTATATCGCCGGCCGACTTGTTTGTCCTTGATTATGAATCTATTGGGACGCCTTTGGATTCTATATCAATGTACACTTGTCATTTGAATCTATTCATGCACGAAGCATGACTCCTCCATCTCTTGAAGAGAACATTCCATGAAGAGTGATCAAGAACCTCATCAACATGAAGATGAGAACCCAACATCATTGTGCACACATAAGTGTTGGGAATGCAGAACAATCGAAGAATATGAGAATAGAAGAAAAGTTGTACAACATCTCCTCATGAATTGCAATTGTTTCTCTCATGAAGAAGAGAACCCGGATCCGGCAACAAAGTCCATGGCAATGACGCTTGTAGCGTTACTATCGGGTCAATGAAGAATGCAATCTAGGATATGAACTGTAGTGGTGAAAGTATATGGTTCATAAGTCTCTGAAAGACTGATATTCTCATACTATGAATGAAGTTCTGCTGCATCTTTGGTAAAATATGAAGAATGGAAGATTATGCAGTTAGTGTCATACCCCAATTTCTGAGGTACTTGAATACACCGTATCAGTCCCTGGATCAGACGCTGATACGGACATTCTCACATAATGGCATTTCAGAGTCATACCTTTATTTATTTATTTATTACCGAAGCTCATTTCAAGCCTTTTGATTACATAAAAGGTCTTTGATATGGCCAGAGGCCTTACAACTCAACACATCACACCACAATGGTCATCGCTGGGAAGCAGCAATGCCACACTTTATTCTACGCAACGGACGGCGGAAGCAGATCCACTCCACAGGCGAACTTGCGCGTGACGACCCTAGTCTTCTTCGCCATCGGCTTGAAAGTCGTAGTCGGCTTCTTCTTCTGAATGATTGATTGAGATGGGGAGTGAGTACATAAGGTACTCAACAAGTCGTAACACAAGGGTGACTCGTATGCAAGGGTGATGTCAAGGAATAGGCTGAGGGTTTCCATTGATCGGCCGAAAAGCCAATTTTCAATGCAGGGGTTTGATTTTGAAAACCAAAACATTTTTGCAAAACTCTAAGTCAAGATTGATAAGGATTTAGTGGGGTTGTGTGGCCCTGGGGGAGAATAAATCCTTCCCGCCAGTTCCCAAATTTTAACGCTGGCAGACAACCAGCACACGGCTCCAAACCGGCGTTATTCCAAAAACACACACGCCAAGGATACCTCACACAGAAAATTCTAATCATTGTGTGGCCATTGCTTTCGCTTTGTCCAATGCCGTGGAACACGACTATCCGGATAGGTTTTACACTCTGCAGAGGTTGTACACTTTACCCACGAGGCATGCCAGACCTTCCCACCGTCGTGGGTCGGAAAGTCACGCTAATGGTTCCGTACCTGCCTAATGTCACCACGGTACCACCTCGGAAAATCAACGACCAGGGGCTTCACATAGGCATAACATAGCCAATAACTTTCACTCGCCGGATCCGACGCCAATCTCGTCAAGATCTTCTCCTGGCTTCCGATTGCAACTCCCTGCCTCCTGGTGGTACCGGGCGATCACTAGTAGGGTGTGGTTCCAAACCCTGCCCATACAGGGGCTCGTGGTTGCACTAAGGTGCTAGGCAAGGCGGCACATGAACCGGTCCTTATACGACCGAAGCAAGCATCTTCAATAGCTACCCTCCAGCGAGGAGTAGCGTCCCAGAGATAGCCTCCCCACTGAGGACTACCTCGCATGCTCCCGTCCAAAACATAACCTCCACTATGGGTTTCACTTACTAAGCCCACCCCTTTTCATTTCACACACCCAACACCAAGTCACACTCACACATTTTCACACAAAAAGCAGGTGATGCAATATTATTAAATAACACAGTGTGGTAAAACCTAAGCGTCAATATTTTCCAACAAATCATTAAAGATTAATGCTGTTGGAACCTAGGGCTAACAATGGATTAAGGACAGCAATAAACAAGGCATGGTTTATACAATAATAGGTTACTCTAACATTTAAATCATTTTAAAAGATCATGCATGTCTAATTTGCACACAAGCTCTAAATAGGATATTTTGTAGGAATTAATTAGGTTAAATATGATCAAGGTAGTTAGGACTTGCCTTCACCAAAATCTTCCTCCTCTAAACCTTCTTCGTAGTCGGGGTCCTCGTGTTCCTCCTCGAAGACTTGATCACCTATCGATTAAATAAAAGAAAAGCTAAATCTACCGCTTAACACACAATTAAACAATCATTAAAATAAAATAAAATTTCAAAAAGACACAAGGGAGATGGTTCTGGTGTGGTTTGATAGAGAATGATTTTAGATGAATAATGGTGCAAGAATCATTTGATTTGGAGTTAAAATGACAAAGCTATGAATATTTGAATTAAGGAGAAAGGATTAAATTAGGGGTGGATTAACTTTAATTAAGTATAATCTCCTCCCTAATTTTCCAGAGGTGTACAAGGGTTGGAAAAGGGTTAGAAATGATTTTGGGAATTTTTGGATATTTTTGGGAATTTTTCTGATATTGAAAAAGTGCTCGAAATTTATCTCTGTGTACACTCTTGGGTGTACCCAGCATTTTGCGCTGCATGAGAGAGGCAGACATGTGGGCCAGCTGGGGCCGGGGCCCCTGTGTGCTACTGTGCTGTGGACTCGGTCCACCGGGGCTGTGGACCGAGGTGCGTGTGCGTGTGGTCCACGATGCACCGAGCGCACCACGTGGCGGTGCGACTCGGGTCGTCGTGGACCGTGGCGCCGACGTGGCTGCCACGTCGGACGCCGGCGCGACCCGGTCAGAGCGCGGCGGCGCGGCGCCGGAAGGGTCGCCGGTGGGAGCTGCAGCGGCCGGAACGGGGAGCGGAGAGTAGCGGCGGCATCTACGCGCGACGGGGAGTCCAACGGCGCTTGACGTCGACGTGGACAGCGGCTAGGGCAGCGCTGCGAGCTCGCCGGAGTACGGCGGTGCTCGGGCGCGCGCGGTGATGTGCGCCTGTGCGCGTGCAGGGGCGAAAGCAAGTGCTCGTGCGCGTGCGCGGGAGCGCGTGAGAGCTGCGCGCGGCTCAACCTGGCCGGGGTACACCCCACGGCGGCCGGAGAGGGAGAAGGGGGCGGCGGAGCGACTGCGCGCGGCGCGGGCTAGCCACGGGAGGAGGATGGAGAGGGGGCGCAGAGGGAAGAGCAGGGAGTGGAGTTGCTCACCTCGGGCTCGGTGGGAGCGGGGAGCGTTGGGAGGCGCCGGAATAGCTCGTCGGAGTTGGGGAAGGCAAGAGAGAGAGCTGGGACTCGGCGGCGTGGAAAGGGAGAGTGAGGGAGCGAAATGACAGAGGGAGAGAAAGGAAGAGCCGGGCGCTCCTTTATAGCCGCGCAAAGGCGGTGGCTGGCCGGGAAATATCCCGAGTTCGTCGGGATATTTTCGCCGGAGCTCGGTGGCGCGCGGCGCGAGAGTGGGGGACGGGGCTGAGGTGAAGGCCAAGCGGCGCGGAGGAGAGGGAGGGCCCGGACGCGACACGGCGGCGTGGTGTGGCGCTCCGACGCGAGCTCGGTCGGGCGGCGCAAAATCTTGCCGGAGTGAAGAAGCTAGGGTTAGGGCGTCATGATGATGTCGTCGAGGGGACGGGCCCGGACGGGGGAAGGAAGAGGTGCGCGCAGAGCTTGCCAAGTGGCGGAGGAGAGGGAGAGAGCGGCGACAGCGGCGTAAATGCCGCGATTCTCGCCGGCGGGTCGGGCGGCGGCGGCGGCGCGAGGTTGACGAAGGGGGCGGCCCCACTCGTCAGCGTCTCGCGGCGGGCCGGGCGCAGACTGGGCCGAGGCGCGCGCGGACGACGCGGCCCAGAGGCCGGGCGCGGGGAGAAAGGAGAACGGGGAAGTTGGGCCAGGCGCGGAAGAAAGGAGGAACGCGGCCCGTTTAGCAGAAAATTGCTTATCTTTTTCCGGATTTGGATTTTGGAAGGGAATTCAAAGGAATTTGAATTCAAATTTGAATCTGGTTTTCAACACTCACTCAAACAATTAAAATAAGGGCAATAAAAAGGCAAAAATGCACATGAGTGTTTCATGCATGGTTTTATTTTCGAGAAAAAATTTAATTGAGCCCTAATTGAGTCTAGTCAATTATTTTAAGTTTGAAATTTTTTGAAATCCCATATTTTTGAGTTTGTCGACATGTCCAAAAATACGGGTGCTACAGTTAGTCAATGGATTCTGTAAATCCTAATGACAAGATCCTTGAAGGACAATGAATAATTCCCGAAGAGAATTATCGCGACAAATAAAGTCTCCTTGAAAGGATGACATAAGTCTCTAAGGTATAATCTTGTCTTGAAGGATGATATATGTATCACTGAGCCTCTCGCAAGAGAGAATGTATCTCACAGAAGAGAACAATATCCTGAAGAATATCCTTGAAGGAATAAAGTCACGAAAGGACTTACCAATTGAATCTTGAATAACACCGTCTATCCCAGAAGTGAATATAGACCCAACATTACCCCGTTAGGTAATTAAATATTGATGGTGTTTATCCTCAAGAGAAAATCAAGATTGATTGAAGAACTGTTCTGATCTGGAAGGATGAACGTTACATATTCACAATAATGAAATATCTTGTCTTGAAGCAAGATATAAATATTTGTGAATTATCGCCATGCATGTGGCAGAATGCACTTGAATAAGAAGAATAACAATGATCAAAATCTTGTCTTGACTAATTGATAGACTACAGATATAGATCATTTAAGAAGTATAACCCCAATAATCCTCAGAAAGGATTAATCTTCTGCAAGGATAATACGTAGTTTGTATTGCACAATTTAGCAAATAAGTGATTGCTTGATCGAATCAAGTATTTATGAATGAAGTATGTTGCTCCACTGCTCTCATCATAGTAGACAGAAGAACTATGAGAAAGGTCTATGAAGGACTAAGGCATATTAAACTCAGAAGTTTAAAGAATGTCGTCATGAGGGGGAGCACATATAGATTATCTGAAATAATTATTGAATACATCACTTAATTGTTTATGATCTAGAAGATCTCAATCTTGAAGATAATAACCAAGAAGGTTTAATGTTGTACTCTTTTCCCCTTTGTGAGTTTTTACTTGAAGGTTTCTCACATAAAGTTTTTAATGAGGCAACATGTGCAAATACAACTTGCATTAATATTTCTGCTCTTTTTCCTATATGAGTTGTCACTTGAAGGAAGCTCTTGCAAGGTTTGGAGGAAGCAATATTGTGCAATATAAGTAACGGTACCATGTACTCTTTGCTCCCTTTTTTCCCACTGAGTTTTTATGAAGGAGTTTTTAATGAGACATGTGTGTCGTCGTAAAATGCCCAAAGGGGAGTTTTATAGTAATAACTCTTGTTGAACTAAGAAAGGAAGTTCTAAAAGAACCTATCCTACTCCTAGTCCATATGTGGGAAATTTAGCATAGGAGTTCCTATCCTAGAAGGAAAGGAGAACCTCCACCCTGAGTATAAATAGTGGAGCACCCTAAGCATTGTAATCACCGATTTATTCAGAATAATAAAGAAGAGGCTCCACCCTATATTGTGTCTTGTCTCTTGTCTACTTTGTGTGTTGTTCTCTACTGTCGATAGCGTTACTACAACAATTAGCAGGTTGATTCTTTTTCACCGATGAGCTTGTCAGGCCTCCCAGTCCACACCAAAGAGCTAAGTCATCCCTGCCGCTGCTCCGTTGATGCCCTCGCTTGCATGCCCCTGCAGCTTCACCTTCCCCTCTTCAATGGGCCCTAATCGTTCTCTGCAGTCAGCTATCAAGTCCCCTGTGCACACCTCTCCTCTCCTCTCCTCCAATTTGTTTGCGCTGGTAGCATATCAGGTCAGGTGAGGTGCCCGTCTCATGCGTGTGTCATGTTTTATTCAGATTCATGTTGCTGCTATATAACCCATAAAGACGGTGATAAGCAGCTCGGATAACGCACTTCTTTTGTGCTATCCTCATGCGAGATTGCGAATCAATTGCTTCCTGGTATCGTTTACCAATTTTTCTCAGTAAACCAACATTAAATTCCAAGGAACAAAGGATTTATCTTTACGGCGCCCTTAGGATGTTTTTACTCACTGTTTCTCAGGATTGATGGATAATATTCTTTGTGATGCAGATTAAAACTTTTCATGTCTACACAAATAGATAGGCTGATAGGAGCTGATTGCCTAATTCAAGATTTTAATATCCCGTTCCTTTTCCCTTTAGATGGTGTGTTACTTTGCTAGGCTTCCAACTGAACAATGCAAGCATGATGTCTCTTGAGTGATATCTATATATGTTTACTGTTGAAATTAAGATAGTTGGCAGTCATACTGAATGCACTCACTATTACAGGTTTATGTAGTTGACTATGGTCTTGCAAAGAAGTAACGACACCTCCAGACTTATAACTTACAATGATATAAAAGAAGTGGTTCTTATGAACGATACAAAAAGAAATTCTCTTTACACGTGGAAGTTCATTCGACTATGGCACTTCATATCTTTTATTGAAATCACATGCGAGTCTTTTCCACATAATGTTCGTATGATCTTTAATTGAACTTTTCTTTAGAATTTGCATGACAAGTCCATAGCTGTGATTGACAAACTACAGGCGAATGATACTAAATTTTATGCAATTTTCAAAAAAAAAATAGTGGTTACCAGTTAAAGGATAGGACTTTGAAACTAGGGTACTGAGATTCCTGAATTTTTTTTTAAAATAATAGTATTTTAATAGAAAATTGCAAAATTGGGGTCCGTTTTGCAAAAATTGCAGAAATGGGTACCTTAACTGGAACACCGACAGGCAGGGTATCGGTAACTGGAGGACCGACATGTCGTCCACGTAAGCAGTCGGAGGCAGGGAGCCGTCCACGTAGGACCTGTCGGTCATCCGCGACCCGACAGGGCCCTATCGGTCATCCGCGACCCGACAGGGCCCTATCGGTCAGCCGCGACCCGACAGGCACCTATCGGTCGTCCAGCGACCGATAGGCCCTGCCTTATCCACCCGCGCCCGCGCCCTGCTCTCTCTCTCGCGCCCGCGCCTTATCCACCCGCGTCGGCGAGAGAGAGAGCGAGGGCGGCGGGGCGAGCCGAGCAGCCCCGCGCCTTATCCACCCGCGTCGGCGAGAGAGAGAGCGAGGGCGGCGGGGCGAGCCGAGCAGCGGAGGGAGCAGGGCGGCGGGGCTGGTGGCGGCGGGGCTGGTGGCGGTGGGCCCCTTGGCCTGTGCTGCGGCGTCGGTGGAGGCCGCCTCGGGCGGCACTCGCGCAGGTGAGTTTTTTTTTTTATTTGTTTAGTCTATCAATGGTAGCATTAGTGTAGTGTGTAGGGATTAGAATATTAGTGTAGTGGTTAGTGTAGGGAATAGAATATTAGTGTACAGATTAGTGTAGGGATTAGACTATATTGTTTAAGGACTATTAGTTTATAGGAGATGCGTTAGTAAATAAGATTAGACTAGTATTGTGTTCATAGATTTAGTTAAAAATAATGGTATGTAGTAGTAGTAGAACGTCATATTTGATGGGCATTTTATTTATCATGCCGTTCGTTAAGTTTGTCAAAAAAATATTAACGCATGATTATATTTAAGAAAAATAGTAGGTGTAATAATATTGATATATAAAGATAAATTTATTTAAGAAAAATATATGATCTCCATAGTAATTAATTTGTTTTTAGCAGGACGTCCAGTGTAGTGAGTTTCCGAGTTTTTTACGGAGAAGGTCAAATTGAGCATCGTGACTATGGGGTAGATTTGAGTAATTTTCAGTATGTGGATAGTGTTTTGAATGATCCGGTAGAGATGCAGCGAGGCGAAGTGTATGGCTGGTTACATAGTCTGTTGAATGTGAATCCTTTAGAGTATCGGTTTGTAGTGAGAGCTATGATTCCTCGAAAGCGTGAAGGCTCATGGAAATGGGAACTTGTGGAGGTGAGAAGCACTAAACATTGGAAGCAATTTGTGACGATGGGATTGCAACGGCATTTTGCTCACTTGTTGCTGGTGCAATGTAATCTGACAACGACCCGTCTGGAGGAGGAGGTTGATGACAATGTCGTAAATACAGAGGAAGATGAAGTCGTGGGACAAATTGTTCATGCGGAGCAATATGTTGGTGACGAGCCGAGTCATGTTGGTGCGGAGCCAAGTGAAGTTACTGCAAATCCTGTGGTTCATCCAAGCACTGAGGATAGGTTGCCAATAAATGTTGGCACACTAGAAGCAGATTCGGGAGAGGTCAATGAGGCAATTGTTGATGAAATGGACAGGGATGATGACGAGTTTCGTACCTTCGTTGATGGAACAGCTGGTCAGGGATGGGGCATGGGATATGAAGAGCCGCAGGACTGGATAAATATGGAGAACTTAGCTGTTAATGATGGGCACAATTCATGTTGGGAGTATGATGCTATAGAGGTCCGTCAAGGGCAGATGTTTCCTGATAAGATATCTTTTCAGCATGCCGTAAAGAGGTGGGCGTTCTCAGAGAAGAAGGAGTTCACGGTGGTCATTTCAAACCCGAGGACATATGACGTCAAGTGCACGGCTCCGGGTTGCGCATGGAGGGTTCACGGATATCTGCCGAAAGCTGAGACGTCATTTGTGGCGTCTATCGTGGGAGGCCATTCGTGTTCATTGGATAGGACTCTTCTGAAACACAAGAACATGACTACACAGTTTGTAGCTGAGTACATGTATCCTGAGATTGTGCAGAAGACCGGTATGTCTCCTTTTGCTATAATGCATGCCATAGAGAATCGATTAGGCTATGAGATCAGCTATGATATGGCATGGAGAGCGAAACAAAAAGCCTTAGAAAGAAGGTTCGGGACATACGAGGACTCGTACCACAACCTACCTGGCCTGCTTGAGCTTATGCAAGCTAGGAATATAGGAACTGTGGTTGCGGTGGACGATTTTGAAAATACAAATGGGGACAGGGTCCTACGCCGTGCATTTTGGTCATTTGGTTGTATGATACAAGCATTTATGCATTGTCGACCTGTTCTTGCTGTGGACGGCACTTTCTTGACTGGTAAGTACAAGGGGCAGATCCTCACCGCTATTGGAGTGGATGGAGAGAATCAGATTGTGCCAATTGCTTTTGCATTTGTGGAGAGTGAGAATACAGAGAGTTGGTTGTGGTTTTTGAGGTGGGTGAAGCGAGCGGTTGTTATGCAGAGACCTAATGTCTGCATCTTACATGATCGCCATGCGGGATTATTGTCAGCAATTGATACATTGCAGACAGACTATAATGATCAGGAATTTTGGCCCGATCTGCATAGTCGATGGTGTATGAGGCATCTGGGGGCAAACTTCTACAGGCAGTTTAAGAGCAAACGACTTATGGATATGTTCAAGAAGCTGTGCAAACAGAATCGAAGGAGCAAATTTGACATATTATGGGGCGAGCTGGACAAGCTCACTGGCAACCACATGGACGAGGTTAAAAAGAAACCTCCTATGCCACGTGACGAGGAGCCAAAGGGGTTAGATCCTTTGCCTAATGAACCGCAGGACAAAATTAGGCGCATGGGTCTTCTTATGGACAGCCAGATGTCCAGGGTTTCTCTCAGATGCCAGAGGCTCCTCCACCGACACAGCCCACCCAGCAGTTTCCTTCGACACCACTAGAGGCTCCCAGGGTCAGGCAGGCACCAGACCCACTCACGTACCCCACCGATCAGATTCGACGAGGGAGAAAGGCCCAGGGCAAGAGGGCCGAAGGTGAGCCCAACAAGCGTAGGCGTGGAGGATGACTTGGAGATCAGGGCAGGGGTCAGGGTTCACTAGTTGACTAGTAGATTTCTTTCGTTTTTGTAATATTCAGAACTTAAGCATGAACTATTTTTTATTACTAACTTCTGCAACGCGACATGACTAGACAACTGCGACATGACTAGACAACTTTTAGTGACGTGACAACACGCATTTATTATTTTCGCATGGCGACACATCCATTCACGGGCAACTTTGCAGAGCATCCGATGACATCTCCTCTTCTTTTCTTTGTAGTCTTCGTCTATAGACCACGTTAGTTATGCCTATAAAATGCCCACATCGTCTGTCCATTAAGCTCAGCCACTTCTCAATCTAACCAACACCGGAATTTCTTCTATAGCTATGGAGTTCCCCAACGATCCACCCCACAACAAAGAGACGTTACCTCTCGGAGATGGCTTCATCGCGCCTATGTGCCTCTGTGGCACTCCATGCAGGCTAGTGAAGTCACTCGTTCTCGGTGATGACTACGGCAAAAGGCTTTGGATGTGCAAGAACTACCAATATGACCCTTCGCAACGTCTTTACTCTTCCGATAGGAGGCCAAGGGTAACTACTTCTACTTCGTCATTCTTTGCTTCCACCATTCATTCTTATTCAGTAATACGTTCATAACATTGCAGTCCCCACCGCCTCTGTGTGAGTTCATCGAGTATGTTGACACTGAGCAGACACCAGAGGATATAGCCCATGTCTACCGTGTCGCTCAACGTGCAAGAAGGCATTGGCTTGATATGGAAGCTGAGGAAAGGAGAGAGGAGGAACGCAGGAAGATGAGGCAGGAGGAGGAAGAGCGTCGATGCAAGTACGAAGCGGAACGCAAGCAAAGAGAGGAGGCGGAACGAAGGCGCAAACAAGAGGAAGATCGCCTTGCTCATGAGGCCCGTGAGGCCGAAAGGGAGAGGATGCGCGAGAGAGCTCGCCGCGCTAGGGCAGCAGGTCCTGATGCCTTCAGAAAGGGGAAATATCCCCGTTGCACTCAGTAGACACTGAGGATAAATAGATCTGAGGTTGGACGACCTTCGCGAGAAAAGCGGAGGAGGTTCATCTAAGTCGAAAGGGGACGACGAGGGATACGCGTCGTTTCACCTAGGCGACGATTAGTCATTTAATTTTCATGTTGCTTATCAGCAATTGTGTGCACCGAATATGTCATTCCACCTCATAGTTTGTACTACGTTCACTGTGAGTGAAATTTATTTCCCTAAGGCGTGTTAGGAGTAGATCGATGGACACGTAGCTTTGCCATGTGCATCGAAACACGCCATTGTTTCAGTTCACTCTGTATATGTTGGTCTATCGATATTGGTTGCTCAGTATCTTTGTTAAAGTCGAGTTATTTTTCAGTTCACCTTTTCTACTGCATTACTCACGTAAAAAAAACTTTGAAAACCACACAATATTACCTCTCAATCCTAAAAATATATGTAAACAAATTAATTTATGCCTCATGTCTCAAAACAAAATTTAGAAAAACACAAACCGGCAAAACAAAACAAAAAATTGGAAGGTAAAGACCTGTCGGTCATCCCATGACCGACAGTCACCTTTCGGTTATGGGATGACCGACAGGTACCTGTCGGTTGTGGGATGACCGATAAGTGCCTGTCGGTCATCCCATGACCGACAGGTGCTGGCTATCGGCCCGACAGCGCTGTTCGGCCATATTGCGCCGCCTGTCGGTCGGTGGAAGACCGACATGTACCTGTCGGTAATCGGGTGACCGATAGGTCCTCTGCTCGGCGTTTGTCGGCTGCCACGTAGGCCTATCGGTCATCCAGTGACCAATAGGTCACTGGATGACCGACAGGTACCCATTTCTGCAATTTTTGCAAAACGGACCCTAATTTTGCAATTTTCTATTAAAATACTATTATTTTAAAAAAAAATTCGAGATTCCATGTTATGATATGTTTTTCTGTCAAATTCATTTTAAAGCTCTGAACCAACAATACCAGTATCACCGCAATTAGGCTGATGAGGATGTATTGTACATATATATTTTGTAAAAGGACTTGAAATATATTTGGGGTGACATCTTCATCTCCATTCTATTCAAAGGACTGAAAAGTGATCACATCTACAGATGGTTATTTCTGATACAGTTTTGCTCTGCCTGCCTGACCTATTGGCTACCTTTTTGGGTGGGGTGAGTATTTTGGTGTCACGAACATATCTAGATGGTCCTGAACCCAAACAGCGCGACCTCACCGGCGGTGTCGGTCGCATTTATTTGGGCAGGGGTAGAAGAGAGATACTAAAGAACTCTCGATGTATTTCTTGCTTGCCTCATTCACATTGCCGTGCCCTTCATACATAGGAACCTGGCTTACAATCATACTCTGTCTAATAATTCCTAAATTAACTTAAACCCTACCGGGACTCACGGATGGACTTGGTTAAGGCCCATGACACTTTTTTTTTTGCCCCATGGCCTGATAGTGAATTATAAGGTTCAAAAGTAAATAAATATTTATTACCTTAATTTAGAGCTTATTATGATTCCTGATAATTGCAAAATGTTTTATTAAGCATCCTATTGAGATCCTGATAATTGCAAAATATTTTATTAAGCATCCTATTTTCTTTATCCCTCTGTATCATGAAAGAATAGCAAACACAGAGACCTTAACTTTAATTCCGACTGTTACTTTCCATTAGCTTTGGAGTGCCTACCACTTCGTCTATATAAAGGAGAGAGATTTATAGTTTTTAGTAATTCATACTATAGAAGAATATCAAGTGCTATGTTATATGTGGGAACTACTTATCTGTCTATAAAGGCTACACCTGTGCGCACCACGTTTGCTTAATTGCTTGTATATTTTTCTCTTTGCGGTTCTGAAGCTTTGGAAAAGGTTAGTATTTGTTTTTATAGCGCTTCGCTTCCAGATCTTCAAAAGAATCTTAGATTTATAGTTTTGATTGTTGATTGTTGAAGAATACCAAAAAAATGCTAACATTAATTTTCTCTTTTCTTTTGTTTTAACGATTGATGGTAGTCAATTAGGATGATAACGTTGTATGGTGGTTTCAGATTTTAAAGGATATGATTTCCAGTCACATCTTATTACTGCTCCCTTTGGTTTAGTACTTTGTTTGTTGCATATCCCAATATGAGAAGAAAAAAAGTGTGATGTGCACTGGGGATTCCTAATGTTGAAATTTATTATGTAATTTGTATTGAACATTTAAGTTTTGCATAAAAGTATATTTAACATTTTTTTTGCTCATACTTTGGTCGATCCAGCAGCTTTGCATAAAGAAGAACCCTGGCTCTCAATTAGAGTATTTTTCATGTATATTGGATGCCCTGTTTTCTAACATGTGCAATATTACATGAGACTATATTATTTCTTTCCAGATTTTTGAAAAATCCGAGGTTAGACATGTGAAAGGTGATTTCTTTAATGTAGGTGTTGGAAAAGGGTTGTCAAATGAGTGAGTAAAAACAGGTGCAATGTTCCTCTCTTTCAGTGATCAATTCCTCCAGGTTGTTTGAGCCTCTTATTTGTTCTTACAACTAAGGCTAAACTCTTTTTGATTCCGGCATCATCTAAAGTGCATTTGGTTGTGTAAAGTATTGGTTAAAAGTTTCATGAGTGTACAGTTTCATCCATGTATTGATATGTTCCAACTATACAATATTTATGCAAGAGTATGTGTATCAGCTATTGTAACACATTTACTGATTTACTGTGTGATATGTGTATTGAACCTTTCATATATGGTGGTGGTATCTTAATTGCAAGTCTTTTACGTACATCAAAATTATTTAGTATCAATCAATGCACTTTTTAGCAAGCAGGGCACTTGATTGTTTATTGCTTTCATAAACCAAAGCTTTACTGAAATACCCTATCAAGGAACTATATGTCGTACAGAAACATGCTTCATAGTAAAGATTTTATCAACATAATGACTTTCATTATGTCTTTATTTCCCATGCTCCAATTTCTCTGAAATCTAACTCTCCATCCAGGTAACTATATTTTAGATACTTTTCATGTTGCGACACTACAAGAAAAATTAATTACTGTATCAGCTAAGTTGGTGCTTAATTTAACTCATGGTAGTATCTAATCTTTCAGGAACTTATGCTTCTGTTTGCAACGTGAAGATAAAAAATGTTTGCAAGCTATGCGATTCTACAGCAGCTTGAAAACACTGCCTGGTGATGTTTTCATCAGCTACATAATTTACAATTATGGCACGGGCGAGCCTCATGGCCCAAGGCCAACTTCAGAAACGGACATAACGGGGAACCGGAGGGGCTCGTTCCTTGCAAATCAGCTACGAATAAAAAGTGAAAAGGCAGGATACTCCGCACCTCTCTCTCTGCTCTGCTCAGTTCTGTTCATCTCCCCTGCTCCCGCATTTCGCCACTCTCTCTCTCTGCTCCCCGGCGAGAAGATGACCGTGGTGGGGAGACCCGGAACACGGGCGAGTTTAGCGCTGCGGGTTTCGCAGCTCGTCTGCGCCGCCGCGTCCCTGGTAGCCGTCGTCACATCAAAGGACTCCACCAGCTACAGTTCCTTAATGTAATTCCATTCCCCTAACCTGCTTCTACTGCTTCTTTTTTTAGCTTCTTTTTCCCGGGGTTTACTTTTCCCCCAAGTTTATGCCGATTTCTGATCCTTTTCAGCTAATTGTCTTGTTCAGCTACCTGTCTTGTTCAGCGTTCGTGCAGCTTCTTGAAAGCTTTGTCCTTGCTTGCGTGGACATTCTATATTTGGCGACCAACTCGGATTTGAATGACACAAATCTTGTATCCATTATACTTATCTGTGATTGGGTAAGTGACACAATTTAACTCTGAATTGTTTTCAACGTTGGGGATGCCAAACTAACAATATATCTGCTCTTATCACGGATCATCAGTTTTGCTATGTTCCCCTGCTGGACCAACGAATGGCTGCCATCACTCTCTGCAAACTAATAAACTATAAAGAGCAGCACGTACTATAGAAAACGGTTACGTACCAGAATACGTAAATAACCTTTAGCATCCTTTTGCCAAAAATTGGGCAACTGTCTGTCATTATGATCAATTGTTGATTTGGTACTGTATAGTATGGGTTTTTTTTAGATAATGGGAAAACAAAAGCGTCCCCGCCTTGGCCTCGAAGAGGCTACAGCCCACTGTTACATCAATAAGCAGCTCTTACGTCTGCCATCACACCTAGTAAATCATAGTCAATGAAAGCAAAAGGAGACACCAACATAGTTCACATGGGAATTTATTGAGCAGCAATCCTGTTGCTAAATCTCCATCCATGGTTGGCAAATATCTGCATCATCGTCGTCTCCAATGATCGGCATGCATCTCTCATCATGTTGGTGTCTTCATCACACTTTTGCAATTGCGCCCACGCCCGCAGCCAGTGAGTGTCCCTGTATAGTACCTGCATATAAGTTTTCATCGGAACCTTGTCAAAAACAATATCATTTCTACTTAGCCATATAGCCCAGCATAACGCCGAAACTCCACATAAGTATAGTATGGGTTTAGAGCATCGATCGAATAGCAAAGATCGGTGGCTCTGGTTTATTGCGGACAGCAGGATGCAAAATGAACATGGATATGTCATTACAATGCCATGTTGATGCAGAAAAGATTCAATTTCATGCCACCTTATCCTTCGTAAAAGATGCGTTCTTGTAAACTTTTATAGAAACAAATACTCCAAATTAAGCATATTCGCGAGTTGTTAGCCTTTGCCCTCTTATTTATCAACATTTGGTGAGACCTTCTTTGGTTAACAAAAATTAGATGTATTTATTGCAGTGCATTGGGATCCTGTCCTTCTCAGCAGCTACTGGCGCAGCAGGAGTCGTCGTTTTCTTCAAGCGGGACACGGAATTCTGCCGGGCTATCGGTCAACTTACCTGTGATCAATACGAGATATCGGTCATCCTAGCGTTCATGGCATGGTTATTCGGAGCTGCATCTGCTCTTTCCTTGTTTTGGTTGCGGGTTTCTCTCGAGGAGTAGTTTCTTCATAAGCGTTTTATGTTCATCAGTTGAGACCGTCAGATTGTCAATTATCATCCTAATAAGTAGATGGATTGTAATCCAGTTGACATTTATATATGGTAGCATATTGTTAAGGGAAACCTTTGGATTGTACCGTCATTCAGATAGTAGTCTATATATGGTTTTGCGAACTATATTGTGTAGGGTCCCCCTCATGTCGCGTTAGTGTTATCCTGAGTATATTGTAGCCTTTTCACAAAAAGAGAGTGTATATTGTAGTCTAATTCGCTTTTCTATTGATCATTGATCTTGTATCAGTGGAATCCTTAATTAGTAGCTAGACTGTAGTCAACCCGAGACAATGATATATATTGTGCTCGATCGTTTGGATCATTGATGTTGTGGTTTGGCCGAACCATCATTCACAGATCAGTAAAGGCACTCGTGTCGTTTATATATTGCACATTCATGTGAATGGCACTGTTCATGCTGAGGGCCGGCTGAGTCTGGTTCGACAAACCGTTCTAAGCACCCCATTGTTATCAGTGCAACTAAACGTCAAAAGGCAATTCAGATTAACTTTTTCCAAGCCATAATTCAGTTTAGCTTCCCTCAAAGTCAAGGATCATTCGGGACTAGGATTTTCTACTCGTTTTTTTTTTTTGATGGTCAACGTGGGGGAGAGATATCCCCACCTGAATTTTCATTGAAAAGAGGCCGTCAGCAGGCCGAGCTATCAGAGTTTTACAACAGGGCACTGCCCATGATCAGCAAACGAAAAACATTTTACAGAGGAAGGAACGACTGACGCCATGCGTCAACAACTTGAGCGTCGTGAGTGGGCAGCCTGCATCGCCATTCGCTATCAGAGTTTTCTACTCGTATGTCTAGAAACATAGCCAAAACAATAGTGCGCCAGGTAGATGTGATAGACTTATGAATGGCCTGTGGGCCTTGGACACTGGCCAGCACGTACACACACACTGATCCTTCTCCTATGTTTCTTTTTGCTTATCCGTGATAATTTGTGACAGGACACCAGTCACCACGTATATATGTACCTAAAATGGAAAACTTATCAGCACCGCCAGCCAGCACTAGGCTTCCCTCCTCGCTGAGTGAATGGTACTGTTGCAGAAGCGAACGCTTGATTCGCGCGGTGGTGTCGGTTTGCAACGAATCACAAAATGAAGCCGTCCAAAGATATCACTGTCAGTGATCACCAACGTATATTCAGCAGTACGTACGTGCAAGAAAAAAGCGGGAAATCTACACGAGTATAGAGCTAGCCCCATCGTTCACACGACACGGCGGCTAGGAATTGAAAGCCACCAATATATTCGGTTCAAAGTGCACACCATGACTTGAGATTGAATGGTTGCATGCGACGTAAAGCCAAGAAGCTACTGTAGGTCACAGCTAGCTGCGGTTTTCAAATTAAGTGCTGTTCCTTTTGCTAAACTGGGGAGACCGTACGTGGACATGCATGGTCGGTGTGCTGGGGCTCGATCGCGATCGGATGCAGCTCGCCGTACGTCCGGCCGACGTACGGGGAGCTAGCCGAGCTGCGGGAGAGGAGTGGGGAAACGCAGGAGGCCGATCGACGGCGGAGAAACGCCGGCAAAGTTTTGAAGAAGGCTGCGGGAGTAGTCGGGCTAGATCCGATCCGGTCACTGCACGATTGAGGAAGGCAGCTGCTCACGATTGATCAGGAAGCTAGGCGGCCGCCGGATCAGACTGCATCGGAGAGGATCGTCTGACGGTGTGGTGTGTGTGTGACACGTAGTAGTACTTTTGACAGAGATGCGCACTTGTGCCACGCGAAAACCCTTTCCTCTCATGTCGTGTCCTCGTGTGGTCAAATAGTAGTATAATCTACTTTACTATTCGTTATCCTTGTGATGTTCACGCCAGCCATGATGGTACGTACGTACGTCGTTCTCAGCAGCTCGATCACCGCGCGCCTCGGTCGCATCTTGACAACTCGATCGATCACTCGATCATAGTAAGGATTTCGATCTGCTTAATTTTCGATCGTCCCCAACTCGGAGCGTGGCCTAGCTTTAATTTTTTACCGGCCCGGCCTGGTGAGGCTAGGCTGGCTAGCTAGCTAGCAGAGGTCGAAGCTGGCCAGGGGCACATATGATACGACTGGAGGATGAGGAAACGTCCAAAGAAAAGAAACGGATCAAGGAGCAGGAGGAGGAGGAGGCCGGCCATTGCAAAAGAAACGGATCGAGGAGGAGGAGGAAACGACTTTTTTTGCGTGCCTAATTAAGCGATCGATTTCACTGCGGATTGATCCGATATTACGAGTCCTATAAGTTGATGCACGATCAGGTCCAACTTTTGCTGCTTAATGCTTCCCTCCCGTCCCACGATCGATGGATAATGTCGAACGCTGGCTCGATACGTTGTTGACACGTACGTAGTTAGGCCAATCTCAGTGGGGTTTCATTTGAGAGTTTCATAAACATTAATTTTTATGCCATATCAGCAGTTTTATGAGGAGAGAGAGGGGAAAGTTTCATTAGAATAGAGAGGAGTTTCATCCCAATGAAACTTTACAGGCTCGGTTACCAAAATATTAGTCTAGGTAATTGTGTAATGAAACTATGCACTGAGGTTGGCCTTACGCCGCTTCCATCAACACAGAAGCTAGCGTTATCTGGGTCCCACGGCCTGCACGATTCTAAAAAGGGACCTTAATTATCTCACCCCACATTTCGTTGGGACGCGTTAACTGTTTGTTTGTTTGCGGCCACTAGTCTTGGTTCCACTGAAATATTGTCGTAGAACACACAGATGTACTCGGTGATGCATGGAGTACTACTGTCACACAACTTCATCTATCTGAAGCGTGCCGTTTTGTTTTGTCGGGGTTGAGTGTGGTGAGTTGGGGCCGTGCGTGCATGGCACATTTCCTTTTCACAGACAAAGATTCGACGTTGACGCTTCACCTTTCAGCCTGGGTCGAGACAGGGTCTGGAGGATTTCATGCATGCATGGTCCTTGTTGCGTGGCACGGCACCGTCAACGCGACTGACCTAGCTACAGTGGCCGGCACCCACGTCACGTCCTCCTCCGATCCGCTGCAATTTCCTAGGCTCCTAGTCCTACGGATCGCGGAGCAACTTTTCCCCTCCGCTCCACTACGGATGAGTACTAGAGATGCGATGATCAATCCAAAAATCTACTCGTATATATGTGACGCAACGTGAATGCACTCGAATGGTTGGGGCCGCGGCGGCGCCGTCTGACGCGCGTGGCACCCCTAGTTATGTCAACAACTCTAATCGGACTCTACTAATCAAACAAGAGATAGAAAGGCTAGCTACGAGACATGCTTTCACAGGCAGGGTAGGATCAATCATGCTTATTTTGTCTCTTCGACTTCCATCTTCCTTTCTGGACAGGTACTGTCTTTTTCTGCAAGCTAGGGCTTTTCATGCATGTTATCTTATCCTCTCCATGTCAAATCAAAGCAGATCCTTATAAATCAATGGCGCACAAAGCTTGAAGTGAATTTATTAGGCCAGGAAATAACGCAAGGGTAACAAAATTGTAGAGAACTAATTGTAAGACTCGACATGATCCTGATCTCCATCCATATTAGGCGCGGTTTGCACCTTTGAACTTCACCGCGCGCGCCGTGGTACGTCGTTGTGCATGACGTCGACTTTGCTGTGCATTGGCGGCCATCCGTACGTGGTCCAGCGCCATCTGTATTTGTCTTCCTACTCCGTCAGGTGTACCTCGTCCAATCGAGTGGACCACCTCCATGATAGCTTGCACTGTCATGCATGGCGCCTTCCGAATCCCGGCCTTGACCATTGCCCGTCAGTGAGAGCTTGGGCTACCGTGTCCTTGTCTTGTTGACTCTGTTCTGAATTAACTCTCTGACATAGCAATGGGGCAATTTGTGAGCATGTATCCACCACATTTGGAAGGGGTTGTATGAACAAGATCCGCTTTGAGTGAGATCATTATTAGTTAGTGCTTTGCAGCCAGCCGCATGCATGTACGGAACCAGAACGTCGACGTGACACCACCGGATGCGCGCGCATCAATATTGGCAGAGTTTGTTACCCCAAGTGAATCTGGACCGGGCACGTGGCCACATTTGTAAGGGGCCAACTTCCCTGTCATAGCTGAAGTTGTTTTTAATCAAAATCATTTTATTCCTTTTGTAGGCAAATGATTGGCTGAACAATTCCAATGACCCGATTGATGGGAATGACAAGAAAGGTGATACATTTTGGAAGCAAGTCACTGAAGAATTTAACAACAAAGTCCCAGAAAACTGTACAAGAGACACTAACCAATTGAAAATTCATTGGCCACGCCTAAAGACTGTGATCAATGATTTTAATGGCTTTTATAGTACGGTATCTAAACTGCATACAAGTGGATATTATGATGAACAACTAATGGAGGAGGCACAAAAGTTGTATGTAGACAAGTATAAGAAGCCTTTCACATTGGTTCATTGGTGGGGGACTCTCAAGAATGAGCCAAAATGGTGTGCATATGTTGCAAGATTGGAGAAGGAAAAGAACAAGAGTGTGACCATTGATGTGGCAGATGATAGAGACCAACCGCGTCCCATTGGAAGAGATGCAGCCAAGGCCCAACTCAGGGGTAAGCGCAAGAAGTAAGAGATTATGGACGGTATTATGCTCCTAGGACAGAACATCAACAAGATGGTTGAGATGCAGAAGGATCGTAAAGTGGACCGTGAAAAGTTGTCAGAAACCCAGCTTGAAATCTCAAGGAATAATCTGAAGGCTGCAAAGGTACAAAAGGCGGCAAAGCTTGTTGAAGTTTATAATTTAGTATTCCATCAAGATACAAGTAAGATGACCGAGGAAGAAAAGGCTAGCCGAGAGAAGAGATTGGAGAAGATGGAGCAGAAGTTGTTTGCTGATGATGATGCTGATATTTAGTTTTAAATTTACTGTTGCTACCTGTTAAGGAGAAAGTCGAGACTCTATTATCTATATATTGTCAAACTGTTGCTTCCTTTTGATTAGATGAAAAACTGTTGGTTCCTGTTGCTACATGATGGCTTAATTCAATGGTTGCATCCTTCTGAGTTGATCTGAGTTATTTTGTCAATGCGATCATGTTCTTGTATGCTAGTACTGCTTCTATAATATTGCAAGTGGCTACATAATTTGTCCAGCACATTTGATCACAACAACATGCAGCAAATTAATGATGATGTGACAAGCCTTTGAAACTGTGATATGAAATTGGGCATTGTGAGATGATGTTGTTTCATTCCCACAAACTAAGACAATAAAACTGATGCGGCACTCTTGGAAAGAATGAAATGAAACTCAGCACTGAGATTAGCCTTATCTTCTTTCTTTCTAATATATATATATATATATATATAAATAAAGCGCGCTCGCTACGATACGATGACGTGAATGAAAATATCCGCCGCGTCGCTGACGTGATCCGGCGGCTAGGCCACCCAAGGAAGAAGCCTTTAAAAGGCGATCGATCCAGCCAACAGTTCATCAAAATACCCTGCAGGTTGCTAGCTAGCTAGTGCTTCATCATCAGGGAGACGCACGAACGATCGAGATGTCCCGCGAGATCTGGTTGGCGTTCGTCAAGGGCGCGGTGGCAGGAGCAACGTCCGCCGCCGTCGTCGGCCTGGCCACTTGGCTCTGCCGCCGCCGCATGGCACCTGCAGCAGATGGCGAGGGCGACATCGAGGCAGGACTTGGTGGTGGACACGGAGTGAAGGTCGTCGGCACCGTGGTTGTCGGCAACGTCGGCGGCAACATTGCCCTCGCCGCCGCACCTACTCCTCCTGCCCGTGCCGACGTGGCTCCAGCTCCTGCTGATCCTGCCCGTGCCGGCGGCGAGATCGTCGAGGAGGACGACGCGCCTCCACCGCCCCCCGTCCACCAAGCTTGATCGATCGATCGATCGATCGAGGTATATATAATATATTAATGAGATTGCTTGCTAGTACGTGTACGTACGTACATTACCAAGTAAGTACGTTCATGCTGCTGCTCCTGGCCGGCAGCAAGCTGATGCGGAACACATGCATGGACGGAGAGGATATGATCATCATCAGCTATCATGATGTACGACAACGTACCACTAGAAAAATTAATGTATACATATATATACTACTACTGTATCTAGCTTGTATTTTATACACATAGAAAAATTAATGTATGTATATATATACACTACTACTGTATGTAGCTTGTATTTTATACACATAAGAAAAAATGAGGTATTTTATACACTTTTGATTGCTTTCCTATTACTAGTTAGCATTGAACAAGAAATTTCTGTTTGACTCGCAGCATATTAAACTATACAGAACCGCCTGTTATGCAAAAATAATTTTTTTTTTGACGTAATTACAGTAGGAGAAGCTCCCACTACATGAATTTATTCCCAAAGAAACTGAAACTGTACAAAGAGTGTGTGGGAGGAGCACTCACCTAGAAACCTACTACCTAAGAAGAAAATAAATTAATTTTTGCCTTGAGAGAATAGTCAACTGAACTTGCACAAATTACAAGAGAATGATACTACTCCACAACCAAACCAAACCAAGCGAATGATACTACTCCACAACCAAACCAAACTAGTACTGTGGAAGACTTACCCATGTTGACAACCTATGTTTAAAGAGTATGTTCCCGTGTACAAGACTTACCAACATCAACGAGTAGTATTGTTCCATTGTGACAGTAGAAAATCACCTTGTGACAATACTACGAGTAGAGACATCAACGAGTTGAAGGAACTTGCGGGGGATAAATACCTAGCACGTAGAGACATCAGCATGCATGCCACTAACCATAAAACTAGTATCAATTAAGCTAAGCATAACCACTGAGCTAAGAAGACGTGTACCTGAGGCGATCACGAACTGCTCATCCATCAGGCGTCACATTGATCTTGGTGGTGGCGGTCTCGAACCTCAGGTCATGAATCAAGCTAGTCCAACCTCCGTTGGTACTCGATCTACAGCAAAACAAGTACGATGACACACACGCCTGCACTGCACCACTGTACTTCGCAATCTCACCAGGTCCCAATCACAGAAGCCCGTGTTCCAGACAGACAGACAGACAGACAGAAACCGCTGTACTGCTTCAGCAAGTACGCTAGCTGTCACAAAGCCGTTGGCGCCGAAAAAACACGGGAAATCACCCGGAAAATCGATCCGGCGCGACGACCCCAACCAAATTAAACCAACCCGCTCGCTTTCCTCTCGTCTCTCCCCGTCCCTTTCGTCAACCTGGCCAAGCCAGCCACCGCACCCGAACCCCACCCGCCGCACCGCTGCCCGAACCCCATGCGGCTATCATGATGTACGTAAGAAAGATGATGCGGAAGATCATGTATATACGACAACGTACCACTATAAAAATGTATATACTATTACTGTATCTAGCTTGTGTTGTGTTAACGTACTGCTAGCTGCTGCGGTTACCTTGTGTTAACGTACTGCCGGACGTACGACACCATCAGGTTAGGTCACCACCACAACACGAAATTAAACTGTTTGATGAGCTGCGCACTGACGACTAGTGCGGCTCGGCTCCATGGTCGACCGTGTGGTGGACGGTGCCAAAACACTCGTGATAGCTAGCTGTTCGATCCGATATATTCGATCTACAGTAGTATATATGTCTGCCGCCGCGCGCGCGCCAGATCAAGTGCATGTACACGTAGATCCATCGATCTATCAAAGTCCTCCTGGTGGAGGGAACGCCTGCTCGTACGTACGTAGATCAGCCACGGGCAGCTAGTAGTCCTGGTGTTAGGCTGACTCCAACAGCCGATAGGCAATTTTGACAGGCATCCCCAGTTTGCCTCGAGTGTACAGTAACTGAAGAGTCACATTTTCGGTGAAGTCTCCAACAGAAGAGAGGCAGCTTCCATACGCAAATGTGGCCAAGGGCGGTGGCACGCGCGCGGTGAGGTGATGCGGGCATGGCGGCGGGCAGGCACAGTCCGCGCGTCTAGCGCTTGTCGCCCTTGCTGGACACAGGTCCTTGACGTACGAATGATGATAGTATATATAAATATCATACACATAAGTTTTGTTTGCACCACCACCGAAATTCCGGTAGTCGAATCTGCCGATCTGCACTGGAACTAGTATATATTTCGCAGTAGCTAGTAGCTAGTACGCTGACGGCTGACCCACGTACGTACGTACACACTTCCAGCCAGCGGGCCTCTTTCTACACCGACACCCAGACCCAGGCACGATAAGCACGACAAAAGCCCTGGGTGGTCCACCAGAATAAAAAACGGACGTCCCCTGGCATGCACTTCATCGACACGTGCACAAAAAATTTGACTTGTTAGTAGTACTACGTGTTTAACTTGACCACCTCAGTGCGTTTCTTAAGCACGGCTTGCTGATCTGACCATTTGCAAGGACGGCTTGCTTCGTCCTTGCTTCATTCCCCCATCGGAAATCCAGATATATCTGTCGATCGAGGTGACGGTGTACATAGCTTCAGTAGTTGGGAAATCAAGGTCTGTCTCCACACCAGGCAGTTTCTTCTTCTTCCCTTGATCAGCATCAAAATGTTTCTGTCTTTCTGATCTCCCACCTCTTTTCCAGTTGTTACTACTACAAGTACCAGTTCATGTAATCCAGGAACATGTAGACAAAGAATAAAACCTTATGGAGATGGTCACATGCGGTCGAGCTAGCTAGGCATGGGCAGAGGACAAGAAGGGACCAGGTGTGCGACACGTACTTCTGCCATGCAAGCGCTTGCGTAATTGCACCACGAGGATATCAGGAGCTCAACGCATGGCCGCTGAACAAAGAGTTCTAGAATATGAAGGGCGAAATTGAGAGGGAGAGAGGGATAGTAATTACGTCCTCCAGATTTGATGTTGAAAAAGTCTCATGCTGCAATGCAGCTTCGCTAAGGCTCAGTGGCCATGCGCCAACTGATGGCGTTTAATTTGCAAGGTTGAACACTAGGCTGTCAGTACAACTGAATGCAGCCACCGCCAACAGACCCACATTCAACTACTTAATTACTCTAGATCGACACAAGGCTTTGTTTTGTGATCCACATGAGGAGCTCTTTTAAGCCTTGCGACTGAAAGGTACTAACTCCCCAGAACGCTCGGCAATTAAGCGTCATATGTTGAAGCATGATGACAAGTCGATGAACGAAGATGCGAGGAAAAGAAGACGGACGCTCCCAATAGGATGATCTATTCATGTGCGAGACCGTGTAGTTTTTCGCCATCTAGCCACAACACGCAACAGTCCTACACGGGATATCCAGCTTTCGCTTGATTCTAAGACCTCAAGAATTTAAAGCAAATGTCTTACCACTACACCATAGAACTTTAGTTGTATAAGTAAAAATAAAAATAAACTTAATATTTTTTTAGGCGGGCCGTGCTGTGCCGCCCACTGGTCTAAAGCCTCGGCCCAAGCATAGCCCGCTGCTTCGTGTCGTGCTGGCCCGGCCCAAACTCTCGTGGCCCGTGCCTGGGCCGGGCCAAAATGACCGTGCTTCGTGCTTGCCTATTTTGCCCGTCCGTTTGGCCATCTATATTTGCGGACGATCCGCAAGAATTTTTTTTTTTCTCAAAAGCATGAAGACATGCATGCGTGGATGGATGCATGAACGCACCTTCAATCAGTGAGATAATATAAGTGGCGTGCACTCTGACAAAACAAGGGGAATAATGTGGACATTCATGACATGTAGCATGCAACTTTGCCCCCCAAAAAAAGATAGAGATTGATGTTGGGGAAGGCATAATGTGTGCACCTCTCCTCCTCATAGGCTCAACAATCTTAGATTCAGCCCATGTTTACTTTAGGCCTAATTGTAAGCCTAAGGGCATTTAGGAAAAAGTCCATTTTACTCTCCTAAACAATTCTATTTGGTCCAATGTACACCTTTTTGAAGTTTGTCTTTTTTGTATCTCAGCCTACAAGTGAAATTTGAAGCACAAATTTTGCATGATGATAACTCACACAAAAACCTATATTAAAAAAGTTATAACATATTATTTTGATATTATTTACATAGTTCAATAGAAATTAGTGTTATATGCATAAATATGATATCAGAAGAATGATCCTTCTCTTCTCCCCTACCTATAAATACAAGGTCCCAAGAGGTAATAGGGCAGGCTGGCTCATTCACTCACTCTCACTCTCTCTCTCTCTCATTACATTTGTATATCCATCCCTTCTAATCCTTTCAGGAGTCTCTCACTTGTGGTAGACTCTTAAAGGACTTCCTTCTACTATTCTGGTCTTGTAACCATAACAGTTGGCGCCGTCTGTGGGAAACGGTACAAAAAGTCTCATATAATTGAGAGTGGAAGTGAGCAAAAATTGGCAAGAACAAAAAAACAAAGAGCAACTGAGGTTTTCCTTCGGAGCCCGAAGGAAACTTCCCCCGAAGCCCACTTGCACTTCCGAAGGCCGGACCCGAAGGTTGCCCTGGGCACGAAGTCCTCGGAGGAAGTCCGGAGGTCAGCCCGAAGGTCGTATCCGGCCCGGAATGTCGCGGGGCGAAACCGCACCAAGGCCTGGGAGGAAGTCCGGAGGTCAGCCTGAAGGCGTGCAGGCCGAAACCCGGAGATTCGTGGAAAAACGCACGAAGGCCCGGGAGGAAGTCCTGAGGTCAGCCCGAAGGTCGTCCCCGGCCCGAAGGTGCGCAGGCCGAAACCTCGCCCTCATCACGGAAGCCCACGTCGACGCCTACATCTACGTCCCGGAAGAAAGTCCCGGACTCCCTCGACTCCAGAGAAACTCGTGGGCCGAAGCCCACCCCAGGTTAAATCCAATCAACTTCCGCAAAAAATACTCGGTGTCGACTAGTGATGTGGCGGCACGGCACGGCACGGCCCGGGTCCTAAAAGGCACGGCCCGTTTAATTTCGTGCCGGCACGGCACGCTATTAATTTCGTGCCGTGCCGTGCCGCCCGTCGTGCTCGACTCTCGACCCACGGCACGGCACGCAATGGGTTAAATGTGCCATGCCGGGCTAAAAGGCCCTAAATTGTTTTCGTGCTTATAAATTATTTTCGTGCCTTAGCAGCACGAAAATCATTTTAACACTAGACTTTAGACCAAAATTCACACAAGTTCGCAAATAGAACCACTTGAATTGAAACAAAACTTCAACCATCCAAAAACACCACTAGAATGACCTAAAGGAAACATATTATAAGCAAAAACTTTTGCTAAAGGGCCGTGACAGGCTTCTAACGGGTCGTGCCTTCTCGGACTGTTAACGGGCTACACGGGCTAAAATCGAGCTAGGCGGGCCATCCTAATTTCGTGCCGTGCCCGTGCCGCCCGTCGTGCTAGACCCTCGGCCCATGGCACAGCACGCACGGGCTAACGGACCGGCACGGCCCTAAATTAATCGTGCCGTGCCGTACTTGGGCCGGGCCAAAAAATTCGTGCTTCGTGCTAACCCGCTTGGCCCTGCCCCTTTGGACATCACTAGTGTCGACAGGAATCGAGCGATGCTCAAGCTACCACGCAGCTATTGCTTTGCCAATGATTTGCTTCGGCGCGTTTTATATTTAATCAGTTCCCGGAGCCTGGCTAACTATGCAGCTAGTTCGCATGGCCAGGTGCGATTGCTTGCTGATATTTTTGCACCCCAGTATGCAACGGCAGTCGCCTGTCAGCTGCGTTTATCTTTTTACGCACTGATCGATAATCTCTGCATGCTGCTAGTTTGTTTGCTTCATTGCTCACAAGAATTCAGTTTTAGCATGTGTCGTAGCCCTAGTTTCCAGATATTCCGAAGGTTATTTTAAGACTTTTCCCGAAGGCTTGCTACGCAAGGAATAGTTTACGGGAAGGTTATGATCTCCTTGTTGGCACGGAAAAGGAGTGTTGTAATTAGGAAAGACTCTGTAGACGGTAACTAGCCTATAAATACTCATGTAACCCCTCCGGGGAAAAAGATCCGGCTCCTTGCGAAACCCTAAGCGCAAAGGCAGCCACATTATACAAGATCGCACTGGACGTAGGGTTTTTATCCTTCAGGAGGCCTGAACCAGTATAAATCTCTCTACGTGTTCTTAGATAGATCTCGCTAACCACGTTGCTCCACGATCCAAATATCTGCCGAACACCCCGTTCAATCGGGTGACGACAGAGGCGCGCCAGGTAGGGGGGCAGCGTCGAGATTCCGTCAAGACATCAGATGGGATCAGCGAACAACATGAAGTTTCCTGTCGGCGCCGAGTTCCACTTCGGATCTCTGACGTTCGTCGCCGACGGAAACGGTGACCTTCAACGACTCGACTCGCCAGATGCGCAGGAGGCGCTTCTGGCGGATCTGGTGGCTTCGATCAAGCTCACCGATGAGGATGAAGTGGCGATGTCGCTTGAAGTTCGTATGCCGTTCGGGTTGAGGAACTCGGCGAGTATGCTTCAGGCGGCTGCGACAAGGGTATGGGGCTCTCCTTCGAGAACCCTACCAGAGATGGAATCCTCCTCGGATCCACTCTTTGGCTCTGCCCTAGAAGCGCAAGTCGTTCAAGCCATCCTAGAGGGACGCTACTTTCCGGGCTTCGGCATGGGAAGCCCGGACTCCGATGATGAATCATGGGATAGTGAGGATTGCCCCGAGATCGAAGGTGTTGACCCCGCTCGTCAGATCTTGATGGCCGGGCGGGCCTCCGAGGCATCTTCAAGCAGCGTGCCCACCATCAGATCCATCAGATCCAGGTCACAGGCTCCGTCAAACATCCAGCCACGCAATCTTGCTCCAGAGTTCGATGCCATCCGGTTGCAAACGACCCTGGAGTCGCTGCACCGGCTGGCCCCCGATGGTACCCGGCTGGCTCCCTTGATCCAGCAAGCTGCTGAGTTGGCAGGTCGCCTTCAGGCTACGCCACCTTCGAACAACCAAGCCGTCCCGGCAGCCCCTGTTTCAAATCTTCGGGGCAGATTAGGGCAGACCAATGATGCGAGACCAGCTGCTTCCGAACACGGGTCGTCATCTGTCCGCCGAAGGCAGCAAGAACGACAGTTGTCGCCGTCCGATGCTCGCCATGTTCTGAATCGGCAGCGTGCGGCGCCCTCTATCCATGATCGTTTAGGCGGGCGGCCCTCACAAGAACCTCCTTGATGACTTGAGGCAGACCTTCGACAACTTGCGCAAGTACAAGATGAAGCTGAATCCCAAGAAGTGTGTCTTCGGAGTTACTTCGGGCAAACTTCTGGGATACATGATCTCCGAACGTGGTATTGATGCCAATCCTGTCAAGATGGCGGCGTTCAAGAAGCTGACGCCTCCCCGAACCCGAAGAGAAGTCCAGAAGCTGGCCGGCATGATGACGGCATTGAACAGGTTCATCTCGCGATCGGGAGAACGAGGCATGCCTTTTTACAAGCTGCTGAGGAAGAAGGAAGGATTCGATTGGGACGACCAAGCTGAGAAGGCGTTCCACGAATTGAAGGCCTATCTCAAGCAAATGCCTACCCTGATACCGCCGCAGCCCGAAGAGCCGCTGCTCCTATATGTGGCTGCGACGGATTCTGTGGTCAGTGCTGCATTAACGGTGGAAAGAGAAGTCGAAGGCGAAACCAGACAGCGCGCGGTATACTTCGTCAGCGAGATTCTGAAGGACGCCCAGACGAGATACCTGATGGTGCAGAAGCTGCTCTACGCCGTCCTGACGACATCCAGAAAGTTGAAGCATTACTTCCTCGCTCACCCCATAAAAGTAGTGTCGGATCGACCACTGCTGGCAGTCTTGCCTAGCAAGGATGCAGTGGGGCGGATCGCACAATGGGTTGTGGAGCTGGGGCAGTATGAGATTGAGTTCGTGCCACGAAAATCCGTGAAGGGTCAACCCTTAGCAGATTTCATTGCTGAGTGGACCGATGGTGGCGGAGAAGAGCAAGTCGACCCTACTCATTGGGTCATGTATTTCGACGGCTCATTCACTCTGAAGGGTGCCGGCGCCGGAGTGGTGTTCGTTTCACCAGATGGAGGGGTCATGAAGTATTCGATCCAGCTGTTGTTTCAAGCTACGAACAACGTCGCAGAGTATGAAGGCCTGGTTTCAGGACTGCGCATTGCAAGGTCACTAGGAATTGATCGGCTGCTTGTGAAAGGGGATTCACAACTAGTCGCCAGACAAGTACAAAAGGAGTACCAATGCTCGGACCAAAAGATGGTTGATTATCTGGAAGAAGTTCGGAAGCTCGAGAAAGGATTTGATGGATTCGAAGTGCGATACATACCGCGCTTGGATAACCGGGATGCAGACCACTTGGCTTGGATCACCTCGTCCTGATCTGCAGTTCCCGATGATGTGATTCTAGAGAAACTCATGAAGCCCTCGGTGTCGAAGACTGCACCAGAGGAGGATGTAATGGTGATCGATTCGGGGGAAGGACATGTTGAAGACTGGCGAGTTCCGATCGTGCAGTTCCTTGAAAACAACCCTATCCCAGATGATGATGCTGCAACTGAGCGCATCGCTCGAAAGACGAAGTTGTACGTGATAGAAGATGGTGTCCTATATCGAAGGGCTCGCAACGGGATTTTGCTGCGGTGCGTAACCAAAGAAGAAGGACTCAGGCTGTTACATGATATACATGGGGGGATTTGTGGTGCTCATACCGCATATCGCTCCCTGGTGGGTAAAGCTTTTCTCCATGGATTCTACTGGAACACGGCGAAGCGAGATGCGATCGACTTGGTCAAGACATGTGCCAATTGCCAATTCTTCAGTAAGCAGAGCACGCGGCATGCCCAGGAGTTACATACAATACCCTTGTCTTGGCCTTTCGCCATCTAGGGTATTGACATTTTGGGACCTTTCCCGAAGGCCAAAGGAGGGTACAAGTTCTTATACGTGGCCATTGACACGTTTTCCAAGTGGATTGAAGCTGAAGCGGTGACGCGCATTACCCAAGAAGCGGCAGTGAAGTTCATGAAAAGCCTGGTGGTAAGGTTCGGAGTCCCGAAGAAGCTGATCTCCGACAATGGAAGCCAGTTCGTTGGCAGTAAGTTTGAAAGGTTCTGCGCCAATCATGGGATCATACACCCCACCTCTTTGGCGGCACACTTGCAAACCAATGGTGCAGTTGAAAGAGCCAATGGCATAATCATGAGCGGTATGAAGACAAGAGTGTTTGACAAGCTGTCTGCCAAGGGAAAGAATTGGATTGAAGAGTTGCCAACTGTGTTGTGGTCTACCCTAACATCAACGAGTCGTGCGACCAGAGACACACCGTTCTATTTGGTGTATGGTGCCGAGGCAGTGCTACCGCCTGAGATACACCTGGGGGCTCATCGTGTGACAAATTTCTATGAAGATACACAGCCCGAAGCTAGAGAAGTCGATCTGATATTGCTTGAGGAAGAGCGCGATACAGCTCTGGATCGTGTGAAGCAATACCAGGAGAAGCTGAGAAAGCAGTATCAAAGAAAGGTGGTCAGCAGAACACTAAGCGTGGGAGATATGGTGATCAAGAAGGACATCAACACCAAAGATAAGCATAAACTATCTTCTCCTTGGGAAGGCCCGTTCTTGGTGGTCGAAGATACTGGTCTAGGAGCATATCTGCTAGCAGAAGTCAATGGAGGCATATTGCCAGGAACTTGGAACACTGTTCAGTTGCGTCGGTTCTATGTGTAAAACTGTCCGAAGTTCAACCAATAAAGTCCAAATGTTCAGCTGAATAAGTGTGTTTTTTCGGATCCATATAAATTGTCCCTTCGGACACAAAGGCCAAGCCCTTCGGCTAGTCTGCTAAGTTTGGCCGCTGTCCTGGCCACACGTTTGGTTCACAGGCGCGGTACGAACAGCCTTTTCAGGCACCAAAGAGTCGTAAGGCTTAGCCACTTCGGTGGTTTGATAAGTTACACGACCCCACTTATAAAAAGTTCGGGGGGAGTCCCTTAGCCCCATGTTTGGTTTATAAGTTGAATCTCCCCGAACAGGTTGCACGCTCAACCAGAAATTGTCCCTTTGGACCCACAAATAGAACAATCTACATGACCTGATTTACTACTTTCCTGCACACAATTGAAATTGTGTACTGAAAAGCAGGGGGGGGGGGGGAATCATATTGGCATTAAAGCATTGTTCGGGCCTTCGCCCAAATTCTTAAAATATTGCTTGGGCCTTCGCCCCATTGATCAAGCATTGTTCAAAAAATTGGGCTTTCGCCCTATCGTTACAAAAGCTAATGTTTTATTACATGCTCTTTATCAAGAGCTGAATTATCCCTAAACATCCTCAGGATCTTCATCGGCAGACTCCTCTTCAGCAGATGCAGCTTCAGGGATCAGTTTCAGAGACGTCACAAAGGCGTCGGCCGCAGCATGGGCTTGATCCATCAGCCAATGACGCTCTGCTGCATCACATTTGAAGCCTTGATTTAGAAGCTAAAGGTCCAGGGTCGGCAGATGATGTTGAAACAGGGCTATGGTGTAGGCGCTGCCAGAAATACATCTGGCATACCCCACATCGACTGCCTCATCCTTCTCCAACTTCAGCTTGCGCTGTTCAGCTTGCAAATTCGACACCTGCTGCCGCAGAAGATCGTAATCTTTGCTCTTCAGCTCCAGCTTCTCCTCCAACGCCTTGGATTTGTCTTTTAAGCCTGGCAGCAGAAGAAGCTTAAGAATTAAAATGATGATTAAACGAAGGCCATATGAAGATGATGTAGAAGTACTTACCCTCAACTGAAGTAGCCAAGGTAGCATTATCGTCCTGCAAGCTCTTCAGCTCCGAAGAATGGGCTACCTTCAGCTCGGACAGGGACTTGTTCACCTCAGCCTGGGCTGCTTCCAGCTCAGATATCTTGGCTTCTTTATTTGCCAAGGATGAGCTAGGGGCTGCCTCTGATAGTCTGAGCTTCAGATCCTCATTCTCTGCTTGAAGGTCCCGAACCTGGGTACTAAGGGCCAGACAGGTTTTCAAAGTCCAGGTCTCCGCAGCCTCAACCTCTGCCTTGATTTTACTGAACATGGCGGGGCCAGGAGAAGGACCCGAAGGAAGCATAAGTGCTGGCATCGCGACCAGAGATGAAGATGCTGGGGCAGCTTCACCAGAATCTCCAGCCAACCCGAAGCTTCTTGGCGCCAGGTTTCCTCTGACCCTGGGACGCACGAAGTTGAGAGACACACGAGAATCCATGGAAGAGGGTACCAAATACGATTGATAAGGGTACCTGGTTGCTTGGGTCGACAATGCCTCGTGCAGCTGGAAGCTCTGGTGGAGAACTAGCCGAAGGAGCATCGGGAGCAAGCAGTGGAGTCCGAGTCCTCTTCCTCGGGCGGATCGGTTGCACTTGAACAGGAACTTCTGTTGAAGGCTTGGGCTTTGATTGGCCCCTTCGGGTGCTCCTAGTCTTCGGAACAGAGGAAGATGGAGGCTCGTTGGATAACAGGTTGGCCTTTATAGTTTCCACCTTCTGCTCGAGGCTCTGGTGATCTACATCATGATCCTGAAGGTAAACATCAGAAGTCGATTACGCGAAGTTAAGATAAGTTAAAGATACAAAGATCGAAGGATTGTTATTAACCTGATTCCCGGGAGCGGTGAGGACGTCGTCAGCAAATGCCTCAGCAGCGCTCTTCTTCTGAGCTTCGCTGGGCTCTTTCTCACGGCTGCTACTGTCTAGCACCATCGTGCTGTCTGCGCCACCTTCGGCAGGATCGGGGCCAAATACATCCTACGGATATCCAGAAGTGATAAGTGGTTCATATGGCAAGGAGTAAAGATTAGGAAGAAAGATATATACCTCGGTGGCCGGGTTCGCGGCGCTGTACGGCAAGGGAAGTCCTTCTGGCCTAGATTGCAGGTCAGACTCGAGGATAGCCTTAACGCGCCTTTCAACCTCTGCTTCGGGTATTTGATCAACTACAAGAAGACTTAAAATGGTGAGAAAGGATGAAGGCATATCAGGACTAAAGCTTGGAAACAAAGTTCAGATGCGGAATTTTACCTTCGGAAGGAAGCCACTTCGGCTCCCGAGGTCCATCCCCGAACATAGCCAATGGCTCCCGCTTCTGAAGAGGAAAGAAGCATCTGCGCACGAATTCCTCCACGATGTGTTCACCCCTCAATCCTTGGGTGACTAACTCGGTGACCTTGGCGATCATCCGTTTGAGCCGATCATCCTTCACAGGAACTGCCTTGTTCCATCCCTGATGCCAAGGGATCAGTCCCTTGCCCTTGGTGCCGTGCTTCTTAGAGTTTTCCGCAATGAAGTATCTCCATCGGTAGCCACTCCAAGATCGGCGATAAGAGAAAGGGGGATAAACAATGTTCCTTCGGCGATTGATGGAAACGCAACCAACTAAGCCATCCTTATAGAAGCAAGGTTCATGATAGACCCGCCACAGATCTAAAGAAGGGGCGGTGCCTAGCCAACATTCGCAGAGGGTGGCAAAAAGACTCAATAGAGCAATGGCTTGAGGTTTCAAATGGACAAGTTCTATTTTGTAGAACTTGCAGACCCACTCTAGGAAATCAGAAGGAGGAAGATTGAAGCCGATAATCAAATGATATTCGAATAGAGGAACCTCGGTGGTGTCAAAGCTGAAGATGAAATCACCCTTGTTCTCTTTGGTGATGACGAAGTCCGAAATCCACCCTGTCTGCCGCAACACCTCGATGTACGCCTCGTCGATCTCCCCGGGCTTCCAGTAATCGGTGGCGTCTAGGATTTCTCCCTCCTCCTTCTTCTGCTGGGCTTTGGTCGGAGATCCGGTAGAGCTGGTGGAGTCGTCTTGCTGCTCTTGATGGGCGTCGACGGCGTCCGGTTGATTTTCGTGGGCAGCAATGGCGGCGGCGCGATCAGGCGAGTTGGGTGCCATGGAGTCGAGCTAGGGTTTGCGCGCGGGGAAATTGAGGTTAAGGTTTAGGCGGCTGCGAGTGTGGTGCGAAATGAGGAAGACGGCTGAGGCGATTGGGTTTTATGGGCCCTCTCGACCGTTTGGCTTCCCGGAGAAGGTAACCCTTTCCAGTAAATGCGCTTGTCAGTGCGCCTTCGCGCGATATTCCCGTTATTTTGAAAATTATCCGGTTTTTGCCGCCGAGATTTGGGGGATTTGTAAAGGTAATTTGGAAAAAATATTTCTGTTAAGTGCGCGAAAGAATAAAGCCACCATGGATTATTTTCCGAAGGTACCATTCTCCGAAGGAAAGCGCTTCTGTTTAGTGTGCAGAGGAATATTGCCACCAGAAGCTTGTTTTCCCGAAGCTGTTATTTTCCGAAGGAGATGCTTTTGTTCAGCGTGCAAAGGAATATTGCCGCCAGAAGTTACATCTTTGAGTTCATTATTTCTTGAAGGGTGGTAACTCTGTTAAGTGAGCATAAAGAAGTATTGACACCAGAAGTTATTTCCCAATAATTGTTAATTCTCCGAAGATGATTATTCTCCGAAGTGAGTTATTCTCCGAAGAGATTCAGCTGTTAAGTCAAGATCCTTCAAAGAGAGTTGTTCTCTGAAGAAGAAGAAGTGTTTTCAGGAGCACACAACGTTGCGAATATACGAAGAAAAGGGTAAATACACAAATATTGGAATGAAGGTAGCTCTTTATTCATTAATCAGAAGGTCCTATTACAAGATCTAAGTTCATCTGAAGCTCTAGGAAGCACCTAGCCCTAACAAAGATTGAAGGTAAGGGTGAGGGTGATGAAGGGCTCAGGTGTGAGCAGCACGGGGATGCTTCGTATCCCTAGCTCCCCCGTTCATCAGCGTCCTCAGGAGGAGTTCTGACGACACCGGAGGAAGCGTTCTCTGTGCCCCCACCGCTTGCGCTAGTGATGAGAGACGTAGGAGAAGGGACATGGGCACTCCCCATGTTAGAGTCAAGGACCGGGTTTGCAGGCCCGGTAGGATGACATACCGAATCGCCATCAGGCGACATGTTGGGAGCTTGATCGCCTGCAGGTGATGACTCTGCAGGTACATCTGCATCCATGGTGTCTTCATTGGAATGCTCGTCGTCGCTGGAGTCGTCGATGGAGATGATGTCGGCGTCGGTGGGAACTCCGCGGGGCCCCATGTTCAAAGCCACATGCAGGGGCCTCGCGTACTCAGCATCGTCGATGTCTTCCTCCAGATCGATAATGCTCGATGGATTTGGAGGAGGGCTCGAAGGAGGAAGCCCATAATCCGCCACCTCTGCTGGAGGTGGAGGAGAAGGGGCTCGTGGATCTATAAGCTCAGGAGGGCTAGTCGCCGGAATTTCAGCAGAGGGATCAGAGGAAGAAGAACCGGATGCACCGGTGAAACTGGTGTTTAGCCATCTAGAAAACCTAGGGTTGATGCATCTCTTGCGCCCCATGGTGAAATTGGTGGAGAAGATGAAGTTTGAGGTTGCTGGGCACCCAGATTTATAGCCCCAAAAGCGGCACTTCCGTTACTCGAAAGGTCAAGGTGAAAGTAATTGTTTTGTGGGTTTCCAAGAATACAGGAAGACGAGGTGACGCGACGCCAGAGATTCCGTCAGATTCGTCGGAAAGTAAAAGACAAATTTTGACTTGTCATGTCAAGGATATTTTAAGTTTTTGAGAAGATTCCGTGAAGGCTTGACAGAAGAAAGATCAGAATGTTATGTTCAGGATTCCGAAGCTGACGATTCTGAAGGTGATAATTGCCGAAGGTTTTACTTTCCGAAGCTAAAGGTTCCGAAGGTGATGGTTGAAGGTTGACGATAATGTGGTATATCTGGATCCTAGGTCAATGGCAGAACATATCCCTCGTCATACTCTTATTTACATGGGAATGCCAAGTGACATGTTCAGGGGCTTATGTCGTAGCCCTAGTTTCCAGATATTCCGAAGGTTATTTTAAGACTTTTCCCGAAGGCTTGCTACGCAAGGAATAGTTTACGGGAAGGTTATGATCTCCTTGTTGGCACGGAAAAGGAGTGTTGTAATTAGGAAGGACTCTGTAGGCGGTAACTAGCCTATAAATACTCATGTAACCCCTCCGGGGAAAAGGATCCGGCTCCTTGCGAAACCCTAAGCGCAAAGGCAGCCACATTATACAAGATCGGACTGGACGTAGGGTTTTTATCCTTCGGGAGGCCTGAACCAGTATAAATCTCTGTGCATGTTCTTAGATAGATCTCGCTAACCACGTTGCTCCACGATCCAAATATCTGCCGAACATCCCGTTCAATCGGGTGACGACAGCATGTATCAAGTACACGCAGGAAACATGCACATTAATTCGCATGTGTTTTTGATATGCCCGTAGCCAGTACGCGTATGTTAATGCGTTCGTTCCAGTTGCGCCCGGCTAAATTGCTGTGCACTGTATCCTGATTTGCTTAGAAAATCAATACTGATATACTAATTAGCCTGTGCATGTGGTACACGCCTGAGCTTTTCTTTTGACTACCGATACGTGCTATATATAACGCAGGGAACCGCCATGACGCTCCCGACGGGAACCATGCATGCATCGTCAAGCCGATCCTGACCACCTCGACACGAACGCCGCCCGACGACAACGACACGGGCACCCACTGCAGGCGCCGCGGCAAGAGTTCGTCCTCGTACGTCGACCACTTGTACACCCCCTGCGCGTGCGGCGGCCGGAGGTCGTCTTCATCGACCATTCCTACCCCACGAAACCCGGCCCGAACGCCTAACGACACTTCCCCGTGCAGTATACATGGCCGGGACATGGCGACTTGACACCATCACGACGAGTGACGTGGACGTGAACTTCGCCACGGAGCAGTGCCACAGCAAGCGCCACGACGCTGTGAACAGAAGATCGCCGTCGACAACGGCGCATCACCAAGCCGACTGTTCCGAAGCCCACCTCCCGTCCCGGAAGGCTGCCACCGAACGGGAAAGATCAGCACGAAGTTTTGAGGCCTCCGGAGCTTAGTCCCCGAAGGTCAGCCCCCTCACCGAAGCTCATCGCCCCCTCACCAGCCACGAAGGTCGACACTGCAGGTTATGACGCTCCCAGTATGTACGCTACGGCGGTGAAACAAACAAGCTGTCGGAGGCGCGCATGTTTAAATGCGAATACACAACGAGCCCGAAGAGTGGCCGAATCTACAGCACAGCCTCAAAGGCGAGACGACATCACCATGACATCAAAATGATGTCATCATGCATGTTAATTACCTGCTGATGCAAACACAAGCTCGAAGGACATGTGGAGTAGATCCAGGAAGTTCTGAAGCTTTAGCTACGGCTCCGAGGAGCCCCCACGATCGACACATATACAGACACTACCGAAGAACAACAACGGGCATCTAGACACCAGCACCTACCTGTCAACCGAGGCCTGTCAACAGCTAGCTGCATGCATGCCTCAGCGTGAAGACGCTCCTGAGACTTTGCCGCGCAAGAAGCGACGGCTGAGTGCCAGGAGAAAACAAGTCGACATCGACGCATGCCATGCAATGATTCCACCCACGCCCTGGAGCGGCGACGACACGAAGGCGGAAGACTCGAAGGCAGCATGACTGCCAGACGATGCCTTCCAGGAGGAAGATGAAGTCGTCGCCACCAAAGATAGAAGAGGGATCCTCCACTTCTCCGCTACCTATAAATACAAGGACTCAAGAGGTCATAGGACATGCTGGCTCATTCACTCACTCTCAATCTCTCTCATTACACTTGTGTATACATCCTTTCTAATCCTTTCAGGAGTTCCTCACTTGTGGTAGACTATTGAAGGACTTCCTTCTACTATTGTGGTCTTGTAACCACAACAATTCATGACATGTAGCACGAAAAAACATTCGCACACTCATAGCAAAAAAAGGTTGGTGATATGTCGTGGCACAGAGCTGTTGACACCGGATTTTGGCCTGGGGCCCATTGTCAGTGTCAAGAGGAGTAACGCGGGTGCGTGAAGGAAGTAGTGATCCACAGAAGATCGTGGAAGAGGAGGAAACGGGCGTGTGCACGTGTGGGTCCGAGTCCTTTTTTAGTTCTTTTTCTATTTTTGTTTAGAAAAGGGGATTAACCGAGTCGTGTTGGATTCGGAGTGTGTCAGGGGTATAAATGTAGCCCCACATCGTCTTGTAAAAACCCTAATCAATCAATCAACCAATTTCGACGCATCGCCACCTTTTCTCGACGGGATATTTGTCGACATCGGCGTCCGTAATTAGCTTCTGTTATGTCGAGTTGTCCGTAATTAGAACTGATGTGGCTGCTAGTTATCCGGTAATTTAGTTTAATCTAGAGATCGACATCGTATGTTTATTGCTTGGAATTGTTAGACCTGGTCCGATTCTTTGCTGTAGTTCACTTGACTTGTTCTGCTATAGCCTTGCAATAGATCGTCGATGCCGATTACTGTTTAAACTAGTTATTCGAGTCATTATTGAACGAATTAGATTTGATTAAGTTTATCGTTTGCCGATTGTGTACTACAGTTGACCTGGTCCAGTTTTACGTTTTCCTTCAGTCGACTTGTCCTGGGGAAAGCAATTAGCAAACGTGTCGATTTAATCAGATCTATTAGTTTAATAATTCTTTCGGGGTGTTTAGCCGATTGTTTATCAAATTCAGATCCATACTTGTTTATGCTGTCACTGCTTTATTTTTAGTGAGTAAAGGATCTGAACCATGTTTGCCGATGCCGATCTACTACTGTTTATACTTGCCGATGATGTTCTAGATGTTGCATGCCTTGCGGATGTTTATTAATGCCGATCTCGAATACATGCAATTTATTATCTTTTCTCGTGCAAGTATTTATTGTTTGCGAACATGCCGATTCGTTTCTAGCCAACAGCCGAGTACTTTTGCTTTATTGTTTTAAATTATTGATTATTTCGGCTGCGGTTACGCATCGGCCTGTCCGGGGCCGATAGCCGTGGGATTTTACACGCTTTTCTTGTCTTTGTCGATTTGCAGGGAAAATCGACTGGCACGCTCTGGAATTCACCGCATTCCAAGTTTGGTCCTGAACACAGTCAAGCAAATCTCTCAGGCCACGTGTGCGAAGCAGCAGAAGTCAATTTTGCTGTCAACACACTTTTTGGCACGCTCGGTGGGACAATCATCAAGTTTGTTTGGGTCAGATGGCGTTCGTTCAAGCTGTTGGGAAGGATGGCACTTTGATCGTCAATGGTGACGGGAAACCGATTCTGATTCCTGCACCGATCACCAGCGATGGCAAGGATTCTTCTGAGATCATCGGCAATAATGAAGTACCTGCTTGGGAAAAGATGACCGTAGATCAGAAGAAGCAGTACCAAGATTTTCTGATAGGTTGTCAGATGAAGTATTTTGAAACGTGCAAGACCATGCGTGGTAGGACTATCACCAAGGCAAACTTACCAGTGGTGCTGAAGCAAGAGGAGTTAACTGCACTCAAAGCTGAAAAGTTACCAGATCGAGCTATGTTGGATGAGGCAGTAAATTCTTCAGTTCATCATGCTTTCATCAACCAGTCCGGTGTGTTGGTCAATTCACTTTACAATTTGGTCAAAGCCATCCTGGATGGGACTGTTCAGAAAGAAGCTTGATTAGTGGGGCCAACGTTTACTTTGCTGCCTGTTACGCCATTGCGTACTGCGGTTCCAGAAGGTCACACTGCAGCTCAAGATGCATCGACTCCCAATCAGTAAAAGCAACCGTATGGTATGCCGACTGACCTATGGACTTCGAGCGCCAGAGCTTTGGAGTTGGGAAAAGCCAAGGTATCGGCACCGATTACCTCTAATGGAGAATTAGTGCCAATGTCTGCACCCCACATGGAACTGGGCAGAACCTCTACTGCTCCAAGAGCTGGATCAACTTCTCAAACAAGGTATCGCCTGGTTCCCAACGTTAATCCGTCATTGTTCAATCAAGAGATATCTCAAGGTTATCATATATCGGCGGATTATCGCGAGGATTACAAGGATCAGAACACTCAAGGTCAGCCGCAAGTACAGCAGCCGTTTCAATCGGCTGGGGGGCAAGGTCAAGTTGCTGCTGAGGATATGATGACCAAATTTGCTAAATTTATGAAGGAGCAATTTGATCTTAAACCCAAAGAGCAAGGCGTGGTGTATCGACAAACATACCCAGATTGGATGGATCAGGTTCCTTTGCCACACCGATACAAGTTGCCAGAGTTTTCCAAGTTTTTGGGGCAAGACAATATTTCCACAGTTGAACATATTAGCCGATACTTGGCGCAGTTGGGTGAAGCATCTGCTCAGGATGCACTGAAAGTCAGACTCTTTCCTTTGTCCTTATCTGGATCGGCATTCTCATGGTTTGCCTCGCTCCCTGCGGGATCCGTGCGGAATTGGGCCGATTTGGAAAAGTGGTTTCATTCGTATTTCTTTACTGGGATGGTTGAGTTGAGCATATCAGATTTGACGGCAGTCAGACAGAAGGCTCGAGAGTCAGTTGCCGATTTTGTGCAAAGATTCAGAAACGTTCGTGGTCGGTGTTATAATCTGAATCTGACGGATCGGCAAATGGCCGAGATTGCTTACCAAGGGTTGCTGCCACAAATCAGGGACAAGTTTGTACCCTGTTGGCGTCTCTTACGGTCACGCGGGAAACACGCGATCGCGGGGAGACGCCGGGGGTTATGGAATTGTTCACTTGCACTATTTAACCAAATAATCCACAACTAGTAACAAGTACTAGATATGAATTATAAGGTTTGTCATGTAAAATAGAATATCCGCAAGCGGACGGATAACCCGTTGTAGCATTTCACCCGAGAGTATTCCAGGGTATCGTATTTGTATTTTCCCAAAGGAAGACATGGTTGACAAGAGTACTTATGTTCATGGTGTTACAAACGATAGGTGATATAACCACATTCCAATGCAGGGGTAAGGTTTAATAATAATAAGGATAGTGTGACACACACGAAGGCATTCCACTCTCTCTAATAAAAGGCGAGAGACAATCCTAAGCAATGCTAAGTTAGACTAGCGAGCTACTACTCCAAAGGTACAACATTCATATAGCGTGCACAACCTCTACCTATCATCTAGCGTCATGCAAGCACAAGCAAGCGTCTAATGCCTAGGCAACATCGGGAGATCCGGCATACGCAAGGTCTGCCTCGCGACTCCGGCCTATTTACGTACTCCTATGCCGTGCCCGAACGTGGAGGGTTCCTTTGGATGGACAGGGCTGTCACTTCCTGCCACCTACCTCTACAAACCGTGGGACACGCACATACCCAAGGGTGGATAGACTACCCCGGCACCATGCCGGCGTTACTAACCACGACTCTAGATCCCTCGAGGCACCCCCAACCCTTCGGATCGACGGGGTGATAAATCTAGAGCACCTTTGCAGGACAATGAGCCCGATGCCTAAACATGAGAACATCTGGCCTAACTAGCATAAACTAGATAAAAGGAATCAAAGCTAGCACTAAGTCATGCATAGGCGTTCGTCGCTCAAGAACGAGCGACGAACGATGAACGATTAAGCAAGTTCAAGAATAATCGATGATCGAGTATGAACGAACGAAGAACGAACGATGAACGAGCATGAACGAACAACGAACGATCATACAAGACCATGATAGAACTAGCAAGCTCATAACAACTATATGAATACTTGTATTTCATAGATTAAATAACAAGTCTTACAAAGAGAGAAAAAGGATACAAGAGCGCTACCCAATTCTCCACAAGACTTTGGGAGCAATAGGGCAGCCCACTACTCAGCCTAGCACTACCTAGAATTGCCTCTAGCTCTAGTGTGAGGAGGAGGGAATGATCCTTGTGTATTGTGTGTCTTGGAAGGAGGGGGGGTACCCCTCCTTATATAGTCCTTGAAGGTCGGCAACTTTGAGGCGGTTCCCGAGGTCGGTGGCATTTAATGCAGGGGGAACCGACCTCCAGAGATCGGTTACAAACCGCCATAGAAAGATGGGCCCAGGGGGCCACCCTGCCAGGTCGGCCGACCTGGCCAGGGGGGGTCGGCCGACCTGTGCCTGGCCCCTCCTGGGCTGGGCTTTGGCAGGTGGCTCCCCCTCTGGGTCCACTTCTCTGTTCCAGGTGAATTTGGCCTTAGTTGTGTTGGACTTTGACGATATTTGGCCTTTTGTCTTGGAATTGTATTCCCGCGGCGAACGTTGTTTTGTAGAAGTGTTGATTCGTCGCCTTGGGGCATGATTTCACCTGGATTTCTCCCTTATTCCACCTGCACACTAAAATCTAGAGGTACATGTGGAAATAGGTTATTCTTAAATAAAGTGCGTGTAAAGAATGTCCAATCCTTCTTGTTTATTGAGCTAGTTGACGGTCGGAATTGGTCCGTAACGACCGTCAACAACTCCCCCAAGCTTACCCCTTGCTCGTCCCGAGCAAGAAGTAGGACTTTAGGTTGTTGATCAGGAGTTGCTACAATGCCTACTTCTCAAAGGTACCAAGTGTATAACAAAGATACTCATCCTTGAGTTGAATAAGTTGGCCAAGGTAACTCACCCTTTTCCCTTAGTCCTTATGGGGCTTTTGCTTTATACTTCACCTTGGGTGGTTGAGAGAGAGAACGGTGTACGAGCATTTGTTTTCTCATTCCTTGTCTTGCTTTTATTCTCCGGAGGTTTTCAAAAAGATTTTCAAAAATAAACCCAAGTTCCTCAAGTGGTACTCTCGAGTCGCTCAAGTGGTGTTTTTATTCCTCACCAAGGCATGTGTGTTGCCTCATCCTACATCTAATAGGCTTTTTGTGGAGCTCAAGGTAGGATATGAAGAGAGGCATACTTGCATTCATATTTTGCAAAACCAAAAGAGTGGATCCACGGAGATAGCAAGCCATACAATCAAAGATCAAGATGTGCAAGTGTGTATATGTGGATGGTGGTGTAAGTGACTACTCCTCTTTTTTGTTCACCTCTCTTTATTTTATATTTTGGGGCATGGCTATCTTTTCTTTTTCTTTTTTTTTCTTTTTCCATGCTCAAAATGAGAGCAGATAAATTTTCTTTTTCTTTTCATGCTCATCTTCTGTGAGCTTTATTTTCTTTCTTTCTTTTGCATAGCCATGCCTAATTTTGATATTTCAAGAGAGGTGATAAATTGTGAGGAGTGTCTTTATTTTGGTGGATGGTACGACATGTTGCTAACTTCCGGTGTAGGAGTTTTAGCATATGAGGTGGAATGTGTACGTGATCTTGATCATGAGAGTATGGAAAGCATCTCACTAGGGTCACACAATTTTGATAAAGCTCAATGAAATGACAAGCAGCATATGTAAGGTTTTTCATTAAGTACTACATATGGCCTTGGTAGGAAATTAACATCACTGAGAAACTTGTAAATTTTTATGATTTTCGAAAACAAAAGCTCCGGAGTTTTCAAGCTTAACTTGGAACAAGATTGAGTAGCTCTTTTTACCATATCATCTCTCACAACAACTTAGGTTCAGCGCAAACGTATGCTACCCACAAGTTTCAGGTTCTAAGCAAGTATTTTTCAGCCAACAAACTCAAAACTTGGAGAGTACTAAGTTATAAACTAGGCACAAGAGAGAAATACGGCAGAGCAACTATTCATCATCTCAACATAGAAGGAAAAGAAACATTTTTTACAGCACATAAAAAGAAACTATACTAACTATTTTTGTTCTTTTTAGTTTTGTTATTTTTATTTTGTTTTTCATATGAGAAGCAAGAACAAGAAAAGAAATGAAAGGATACTAGTTGCGATACATGATACCTTAGCGGGGGGGGGGGGGGGGGCATGGTGTCTTCCCCCCAAGCTTGTTCTTGCTCATGGGTTTGGTGGATTGAACCCCATGTGGCGAAAGTAAGCCGAAAGATCGGCTTGTCTCCGCTCCGTCATGTTGGTGAGGTTGGTGAGCTGGGTGTCGGTGCGTTCTTGCCACTGATGGGTTTGTAGGATGTGTTGATTCAGCGCGTATTGAGTGTCTTCCGCCGTGGTCTCGAGCCTTCCCATTTGCTCGGAGAGGTTGTTCATTGCTTGCTCAAGGTGGAAACCTTGGGTCGCACCAGAGTCGGAGGAGTGTTCCTCCCATTGTTGTTGCGGAGTGAACATCCTTGGGTCATGTCCCGAGGTTTGCCACGCCGAGCCCCCGGCCATGTGCGGTGTCGGGGCTGAGTATGCACCGGGAAAATACCCGGTGTGACCATACCCCGGGCTGCCATGAGCCATGGGCTGCGGTGTGGGTGCCTCGGAACTTGATGGCTGCTCCGACCTGCGCGTCCTCCTGCGAGAAGAAATACTCCTGCGCGCACTCTCCATTTCTTGGAGCTCAATGGTTAGATTTTTGCAAGTATACAAGCGAAGATCCGGGTTAGGTAACCGAAACTCGTTTGTATACCCGACAAAATAAAATATGAGGGAATCATTTGGACCATGCTTAACTGTATGACCACGAATAAGATAATCCTCGTTTATGAGTACGCGGGGTGTAGAAATATAATCAACATTAGCATCATGCAAGGCACCCACTCCCGCAGCAATACGTGTAATTAACGAGGTGCATTCAATTGGTCCCATCATCCCAAAATTTTCTAACCAATGATGAATCAAGTATTGGACAGGAGAAATCTTAATCTTTTCAACCATAGCATAAAGAATTTTCATATCATCTTCGCGCACAATTCTAATATCACTTCTAGGAAAAACAGTGATGCCGATCCACATGTGCAAGAAACGCAAAGTAGAGTGATGGATGTGATTAGTTCTAGGCTGCACACATGTTGAAAAACCCGTAATCCTTTCCCAAAATGCAAGCTTTGAAAATTCAGGAAGGGCATTATCAACATCGACATTGCAGCGAGAATTAAAGCCGAGAAGTATGCTAAGATCTCTCCATTTCAAACGATATTCTTCCCGGAAAAACCGAAAAGTAATACCCTCATCTACTTCTCGTAGGGTGCATAAAAACTGAAGTGTAAGCAAGCGGGAACCCGGCTCATCTACACTAGCAAAATCCTTCCACCCTATGGCCTTAAAGACTTTAGCAAATTCAGCATCCATACCAGTCTTTTGCAGCAGCCCCGTGTCAAATGCTCGCGTAGGAGCAAAGATACGGTTTTGAAGAAGCGCGTAGGCGTTCATCTCGTATTCACCCACCAAGTCGTGGTCGGTGTCGGCGAGGAGACGATGCTCGATGTTGCCCTCTTGCTCTTCTTCCTCGGCTTCATGTGGTGGACTTGGCGGTGGCTCGACTGCGGGGCGCGAGCGAGTGCTTCGGCGTGAAGAGCTTGGACTTGATTTTGAACTTAGGGACCTCTTCAACGCTCCGTACAGCTTCTTGGCACCGGTCATGGCTGCGCACAAAGAGAGCAAGAACACAAGAACGAAAACTCCGAACGGGTTACGTTAGGAAAAATCAAATCGGCGAAACCGTCGGTTGTTCTTGTGAGCAAGAAAAATCGCAACTCGGGAAAATCGAGCAAACCAAAAGCAAAACACAAACTGAGAAAACACTAGGAGAGAAATTTTTCTGCAGAACTTTGAGGCAAACACAAAGTGAGAGCAATGGAGAGCCTTGTGAGCAAGAGAATGAAGTGAATGAGGAGTGAAAATGAGTGTGTGTGAGGGGGAGAGAGCCTCTGGCCGGCCACTCCAACTTATAGCACGAAATGTAGCCGTTTTTGAACGTTGGAGGGGACAGGTGACCGTTGGGAAAAAACAGGGGGGCAGCAACGGCTACCACAGGTCGGCCGACCTGGAAAATGGGGGTCGGCCGACCCCCTGTGGGGCCCACTTGCTCCCCCTCTTGGCCCACAGCCTCCAACGGTCATATGATTCATGACCTGGGCTGCTACGTCCAGCAAATCCTCGGAAATATTGCTCAGAAAGATTTCCAAATAAAATTATGCCTCGAAATTCAAATGGTTTTCGGAAAAATTGAAACTAGAAGAGAGAAAGTGTCGGAAAAATCCCAACATGTGAAAAATTTATTGTAGTGGTACAGAGGTACTCCAAAACCTTGCACAAAAGAGTGAAAAAGTTTTGAAGAACCAAATATTTTTGGAGATTAATTTTTGTATGCATGGCGAGATGAAAATTCAAATATGCTGGCGGAAAAATTCAGATGATTGCAATAAGAATTTCTTGTGGTGAAATAAAAAAAAATGCAGGGTGATTTTAAAGTTTTTAAATGCAAGTGGTGGGTTTGAAAAAGGAAAAAATCAAAAAGGAATCAAAAGAAATGATAATGCCGATTATCCTGTCGGCCAGGGCTTCGCCGTTTTAAGTCCGGCGAGCAAGGACTTCTCCATGCGTTTCATTCTTGAGGTGCCGGTCCCGTCCTTGGAGAAGAGGATGAAGATGGCTGCACCTTCTTTAATTGCCACATTTGTTTGATCTTGGGTTGTGTTGGTGGCTTCTCAATTTGAGGGGTCGATTTCTTGACCCATAACCCCGGCCTTGTTGTTGCGGGCTTCTTGGCTTGGTACCATGACGGGTTCTCACGTTTGTCAATTTGCTTCCAAAGAGCAATGAGACTATCCGTCTTTCTCGGGGTCACTTCAACTTCTTTGATGTTTGAGGGGTTTGGTCCATACTTGATCTTGATCATCGAGCATTGTTCTTTTCGGGGTTGAAACTCGAACTTTTCCTCCTTCCCATTGATGTAGAGGCGGATTTCTCCAACTCCAACATCAATTTGGGCCTTTGTGGTGCTAAGGAAGGGACGTCCCAAGATGAGGGGCGTTTCCTTGTCAATATCCATGTCCAGCACCACAAAGTTCACCGGGACGGTGTGGCCTCTTATGAATACCGGCACATCTTCCGCAATCCCCATTGGAAAGCAAGAGGATGAGTCGGCCAATTGTTGCCGCATCGCTGTTGGCGTGAGGAACTTGTACTTTAATTGCTCGAAGATTGCCTTGGGCATTAGCTCACGCTGGCCCCAAGGTCGCACAGGGCGTAGTTGAAGTGGAATCTCTTGATTGCACAAGGGATTACTGGAAAGCCTGGATCAGCTTTTATTGTAGAAGGTTCTTCTCCTATTTGCCTGTTCTCCCCTGCATGGTTAGTCTTACGAGAGAACATTTCTCCTGTCGTAGTGATAACGTTAACTTTTTCAATGAGAGATTCTGGTTGCCTAGGAATCTGCTCGGAATTAGCAGAAGGAACGAGAGCAGCAAGCTGAGCTATTTGAGTTTCTATCATTTTGTTAAAACTCAGCTGATCTTTGAAAGCGGAAGAAAAACCTTCTAGCTGTGAATATATATTTTCTAAAACTTTATCGTTGGCAGCAAGCTTTTTGTTGATTGATTCATTAATTTTAGCTTGGCCAAGAACCAAATCTTTCAAAGAGGGCTGATTATTGTAAAAACCAGGAAAATTGTTACCTCTATTTTGATTTGACTATATCCTTGACCTCCGTTTGGACGATACCCGTTGTTGTTGTTCATGTAGAACGCATCTTCTTGGGTGTGGGGGCAATTCTTCCCATATATCCCGTATCCCCGCATTCCTCACACGTTATATGTGAGTCAATGCACGAACACTACCACTTGAAGTGTGTTCATCCAAACGCTTCCTGAGAAGGTCAAGTTTGGCGGACAACATGTCCACTTCCTTGACAGGGTGGATGCCTTTGAGCGTGTTTGGAGTCGATCATCGCTCCACCCTTGATTGGAGACCATCTTCTCTATAAGATCTTTTGCTTGAGTAACGGTTTTGGAGAAGAAGGCTCCTCCAGCAGCGGCATCCATATGTCCACGGGCTGTTGGTGTTAGCCCGTTGTAAAAGTGTTGAAGAATGAGCCATTCTTCCATCCCATGGTGTGGGCAGGCTGATGTGTATTCTTGGA
>CM017441.1:55935867-55988052 GCA_007726485.1 Eragrostis curvula
CGTATATGCATCGGCATCAGAGGTACTAGATACTAAGTTAGCCGAGCACGGGGTCCTGACGATGATGTGGTCGGTGACGAAGATTGAGAAATAACTCTCAGCGCTCAAGTATATACGGATAGGAAGCAACTGTTGAACAAATGATCTGAGGAAGAAAAGAACCAATTATGAGAACAGTAGAGGCGACATAATTGTTTCTGAAGCAGTAGAAATAGTATATCGTAATAGCAAGTGGATTTTTTTCTTCGAAACCTGAGCATGAACACTGCTCTTTCATTTAAGAAGGAAAAAAAGTTCAAAATACAATTACAAATTTATTTGTTACATTGACGAAATAAGGAGCACCCACTGCCTCAAACTAGCAAGTGGATATTAGGTACAGAAATTAAATAGTGGAGCGCCGCTCCTGAGCGGCTGCACCTGCACCTGCACTTACGACAATATTTAATTTGTAGAGAAATCCCTGTCCAAAAAATCACAATACTCCTATAGGTATTATCGTCTACATTATCTAAAAAAAAAGTATTATCGTCTAAGCTGGAGGATGACGATGCTCTTGCTTGTCTGTTTCGTTTCATAACACTCTTATCAACTCACTTAGTAATTATTTTCAAACATAGGCCGAATTATATAGCTTACTCGCTAATTAGCAGGAACAAGTTGAGGTACGTACGTACATATATGAAACAATAATAAACTTGAAAGTAATAAGCCGTGACCAAGTCAAGAGGCCATTCTCTGGTCTGCAGCTTGCCAGCTTCTGCCAATATTCGCTCGTCTGCTTGCTACTGGGATCATGCATCAACCAATTGGCAGGAGCCAATAACCAACAAGATCGTGTCAACCTAAATCCGACATCAAGAGTGTCAACAAGGAAGAAGGGCGATCACCACTATGCTCATTTCGATCGACTTAGTTATCTAGTGACTCCAGTCCATTAGCAATCCTGCAATATAAATTGGATCGCGTAGAGGTGACTTGATTATCAGCGCAGTCGAGATCACAAGAACAACGTAGCCAGCTGATCGCCGCGCCCTCCCTCTTTCTCTCTTCACTCCCTGATCTGGTTGGCATCTTCTTATCCTAAACAACATGAAATTTTTTCTACCCAGGGTACATCGATCCATTATATTATGGTCTTAACTTGGAACGCTGATTTGCATTTTGCAATTCATGTCTGGGTGTCAATTCAGGGTTTTGGAAGCAGAGGAGACATCGAGATGGGCAGAGCCGGGCCAATAGGAGCCGCAGTCGACGAGAGCCAGAAGTCGTCGTGGCCGGCATCAACAATGGGACGGAGGGAGTATTCTGGTCGTGTTCTACGTGCTCCCGACCCCGCTGCCGACGGACTACGACCCAACTCGCGTCATCATCGTCTCCGACGAACGCACGGTCGTCGTCAGGACCCCCGTCGTCGGCTAGCCTCGCTCGCACGCGCGCCACTTCTTTGCCTACCTGCATGCTGCATTGCTTTCCGAGTTTGCTACCCAATTTGAATTACTGTTTGTTTTCCAAGTAAGAACGATATGCATGTTTATTTGATCGTCGAATACTGTTAGCTGTGTTCATGTTCATGTAACGGCCTTGATGATCAGCATTATGCATGAGAACGAGCTAGTGAAATTATGCATGCTTATGTAAGGGCGTGTTACTCTTTATCAGTTCTCTTCTCTGACATGCATGCGCGCAGAGGCGCCGTGCGTTCCCGGTGAGAGCTAGTGAGCGGCCCATCGCGGGGCACATTTTCCGTCGTTGCAAAGAGTGTTTGGATGTATCTCGGAGATTCCATAAAAGACAACGTGTGGCTATACAAAACTCAAACGTACATTACAACCACACTATTGTAGTCGCAACACATCTAGTATATGCACCAGCAAGAAGCTTATCTAGCACATGTGTGAGTCTCTGTTTGGGCACCAAAATTAACATCAGAAAAAACAAATTAAAAAGCTTCTAAGGGCACCAGATCAATTTATTCAACTGGGATTTCGACCCTTTGCTAATGTGGCAAAACCAAAATCGACGACGGCACACGTACGTATGCAATTGCTCAAGCGCGACGCACGCATGTGCAGACTGCATATGCGTGGACAGTTTCACTTTGGATACGTAAACAAGAAATATGTACAGAGGACAATGCAGGTGGAGATCGAGACGGGCGTCGTTAATCCCAGCGAAGGCGATTTGAGCGATGTTCGCAGCATTACAGGAGCGTTGTTGATCGTTAATATCGTTACTGTCACGAGGCTATATATATGCGGAACACGTATCAGCGCCATAACCACAAAAGCAGCTTGCTAGTGATCTCTGGGTTGACATGTATGTATACACCTGCTGCTGAATCACATTTCGATCTTCCGTTGATTAATTTCTCGACCGCATTTTTTTTCCGTCATCACCTGCTGCTGAATCACATTTCTTTCGTTGAATTAATTCATCTATTTCTACGTACGTATACTGATCAATATATGCGGTGGTCACCTCTATATATGTACCTTCTCTTGTTATACTTTGCAGATCGTACGTGTTACAACACGATCTAAGAAGGCGAGCTAAGAAGGATCGATCGATCGGCAATGGGAAGAGACATGCCGGCGATCACGATGTTGAACACCGACGACAAGATGAAGACGTCGTGGCCGGAGGTGGTGGGCATGGCTGTCTTCCCGGCGGCGATGAAGATCGCGCACGACAGGCCGGACGTGACGGTCGAATTCCTGGGAGTTGGCGAGCGTGTGCCGCCGGGCTACAACAACAAGCGCGTCCGCGTCATCGTCAACCACGACGCCACGACGCCAACCACACCGTCGCCAAGACGCCCGTCGTCGGCTAGCCTACTACTACGACAAGCTGCCTCGTGTTTCAGCCGCGGGATCTATACGGCTACCTTCTATACTAAATAAATAGACACGAGTGTGTGAGAGTACTATCTATCATCGCCATGCATGCGTAGAGGCGATCTACAGTGTGAGATAACTAGAGTTAGCTGCTTGCATGCTTGAGCCATATGTATACGGATGTGTGTGATATATATGCCACCTACTTACTTCAGTTGCACCCCCTCCAAAATAAAGAAACTATTTCCTGCCATCCAAAATATTACTAGTTCTTTTTAATTTTACACTGACAATTTCAATACCACATTTTAATAAATAAGAAAAATTATCAAAATATATTACCTCAAATAGAAAAATTAATATATTATGAAACATAATAAAATTAATTCTGATAATGTCATTCGATATAGTTTTTTTAGATATTCATCATGGTCAAAATTAAAAAGAGCTGACTTATAACAACTCCGGCCAAAAGGACTTATATTTGGACCAGAGGAAGCATACTTCAACAGGTATTGTGTCTCAAAGGATTCTTGCAACTCATCCCTTATTTACCCCTGTCAAAACCAAGTTCCAATCTATACCCAAAATTTTAAACTTGATGCCTTTTAAGCCCTTTTCCGTTAGCCATGTCAGCAAACGGATCTTTAACGGTTCCACTAGTTGGTCCACTCTGTTATAATATTTCAAATGCCTAAACTGCCCAGCGCTAGTTTCCCTCGTTCTCCTTCTACTAAAGATCGAAAGGAGAAAAAAATACCAGCGCGTGACGCCGACGCCGCAGGTCGCGGATCCGCCTGGAGAGCCTTCTACTTGCGCGTCGTGGACCTCGCCCACTGCGCTGCGGCCAGGCACGCCGGAGGCTGTGGGCGAGCGTGTGGCCTGCTACGGCAAGGCGAGGCGAGGGGGAGGCTGCGGGCGAGCGCGTGCGCTGCTGCTGCAGGGCTAGGCGAGGCGTGGTGCCACGCAGGGCAGCCTGGGCAGGAATGGCGCTGGGAGGGCCCGTGCATGGTGCCGCGCGGGGGCGAGGCTCCGAGCTTCGCGGGCAGCCGGGCAGGCTAGCGGCGCACGCGGGCGTCACAATCTTATTTAATTCCAAAGTTTTTTGACTCATAGATCGATTAAAAAGGTTCTTAATTCACTAAGAGATGCTGTTGTTGCTAGTGATGCTCATCAGGCTCGGAAGCCATGCTGCCGGTTACTTATATACAAGTCAAAGAAGGCTTAGTTTGGCCTTGTGAATGAACCGTATGGTCAAAGTAATGATTTTCATCCATTTATTATTTAAAGAAAAGACCATAGAATTTTCCGTACTAGCCTATCAACCGGCTAGCAATTTTAGGACATATATTTAATGTATTATTTGAAGGAAATACAAAAGAAACACTATCATAATTTTTAGAATTGTTCTTGATTTGTATATGTATTTTTTTTAGTTTTCGCTAACCTATTAAATTTATACGTAACACAGATAGTACCAACATAATAATCTATTTATACCCTGACATCCACATTGGAACAATATTGATAACACTATTCCAGAACTAAAATATGTAACCTAATTATATTTAGAGTAAGAAACATTTCCTGTATGTTTGATAATTTTTTTCTTGAAAGCTCAATTTTTAACCCAAACTTCTACTCTAAATTATATTTATTGTAGGTTAGGGAACCTTATAGCATCCACGTTGAACATTCTCTTAACAAATTTCACATTCTTGCTACAATGCATAGGCTGCATACTGGGTCACAACATGATTTATCTTACTTTTGTGTATTCTCTTGTTGGTAAGAGACAGATGCAGTCATTTGACCTCTTTGCCATTTCTATCCACACTAATCTTTTCGCATTATAATTCCTAGCTATCAATATTCTGCAGAATTTTCCATGATAGTATTTATATGAGATATGTCATGGAGATGATGTTTTGTTTCTTGTTCCCATGTCCAAATTAGCAAGCTAAGTTGTGAAGGCAAGAAATCTTGAACTGAAAACATGCAGCCGATTGATGTGTATTAGTCTTTTTCGTTGCGTCTTGAGCAATGTGGCCTGCATGGGAAGCTATCGAGCTAGACAGGGAAGGAGAACACAAAATCATCACGGAGTTGTGGACTATGTTTTTGCTATGTACTCACCACATACTGAATTGCTAATACTGCTATCCTAGTCTAAGATTCGATAGAAAGTAGAACATACTTCTGTGTATTTCTCCAAAAAAAAAAAAGACCAACTCTCTGTGTGTAACATTAATTGGACTTTCTCCTCTCCATCCTTGACCATCATGCTGCGCTCGCATTGAACGCTTTGAATTAGGTGCCACACCTGCAGAAAAGAAAAGGATCCTGCCTTCCTGCTCGCTGAATGTGCCCCTGCAAGAATGAACTGCACTGCAGTTGTCTTTGCCTTCAGGTGAACATGTATATGATCAGATCGATTGTTGTAGAAAAAAAAGTAAATCTTGTGTTCCTACCTTAATGGACGGGGATACAGAATTATTTATTTTCGTATGATGATTGTTGATTTCGTTGCTTTGCCCGTGGGCCTGCTCATGAGATCTCCACCGCCCTCACATCTGTTGCAAAGGTGCCTTCCAGACATCGTCATTGATCATGGAATTGTTTGAATCATCTAGTACACCAAGTATTCTGCAAGAGCATTCCCTGGTTTGCATCTGATCGAGAAATCTGCAGGAGTTATGGAAGCCGGTCACCGGCTCACCGTGGTTTGACGTGTCCAATTAGTTGGATCGCTTCATGTTGGATGCTTTTCCTATTTAGGTATAGAAGTCATATTGATCATTACAATTCAAATACACGCATGTTGTAGCTAGGAAACCGTAAGTCTTTTTTTTATATGAAGAATCGCTTGTATGCTAATCCATGGTTATGATTTGCTCGAACATCCAAATGCAGGAAATTGTAAAATTTCCTGATTTTCAACTGCCGTAGATGCCTGAGTTGGGAGTCCATTTCCAATACGATTGTCGGTAGCATGTGGTGGATGTACATGATGCGAGAATTTTGGCTGCCGTAGATGCCAGAGTTGAGAGTCCGTTTCCTATACGATTATCTATAGCATACGGCAGATGTACCTGATGGGATTACCTGCCAAGCTGCCCTTCAATACGTGATGAGATAATCTGTTGATGCCGTGAGAATTGGGAGTCCGCTTCCCACACAATTTTGGTTTGCACCGGCTGCCTTTCTATACATGATGATTATGAACATCTAGCGGTCATGATTAGTTAATCATTTAAATGTACGGCCGGATGTTTTGCTTTTTTTTGGTAATTTCTAGGATTTTCCTCCGATTAATGTGGAGGCACCGAAAGGAGCCTCCAATTAGTAAATATAATATGGTCATAGAGAAAAGACCATTTAACCATTTATTTGTATGACCAAAGGTTTTTTATTGCTGACAAATAATTTTCTCATGATATATGATCTATTTAAGGACAAATAAGGGATAGCTCAATGAGGGGTATACATGTCTATATAGAAAAACTTAACTGAACAAGATGAAAAAGGGTAGATAAGGGATAGAAGTTTAACTTCTGGACATAGAAAGGAAGAGAGGTTTAACAGGGACAAATAAGGGATAGGCATGTAAAACGAGGGCAAATAAGGTATTTTGTATATATAGCCTATTTTGTATAACTCCTTTACAACCGAGAGATGTTAAAAAAATCACTTTGTGGTTGCTTCAAACGGCTTTCCCGCTTCTCAGTTTCACCCTGCATGCTGTACTTGTCTTGGGGATAAAGTGGGCTGGCCGTTTTCCGTCCAATTGTTACGGGAAGCCCTATGGGCTGCGGAAGAGAGAGCCAGATACACAAAAAAGCATTCATTTGGCATGTTTGCCTCGACCTGTCGCACGTAAGATCGAAGCCACAATTCAACTTTAAACCTTTGAGATTTCATTTCCCTATTGTGCTACCTGATTTGTATTTTATTTGAATAAGAAAAATACAAAATATATAAGCCTTAAATTGTTTGGTTAAGTTTCACATACTACATATTCTTTTGTGATAGTTTGCCAAAATATTTTTATTTTTATGACATATACTCTCTAACAATATATGCACAGTTGGTTAGCTAATTAATTATAGTGTTCCACAAAAAAAATTATTATTGTAGTAGTATGTTCCCAGACACATTTTTTTCCGTCAGTAAGCATGTGGTTTCATAGTCAGTGCTAGAATATCCTCCGGACAGCGACCAGGGAGCAAGCTTGATCCTGAGGATTTCCTCAGCATCAATATTGTGCATGGAATATCTCATGGATCTCAATGGAACATTCCACTCGTTATGCTCCTTTGGCGAGAGATACCAGAGTTTAATTGTTCAGAGAAGGCAACGTCGTTAAATCCTAGCTATCGAGGGCAATTTGCGTGATTTATGCTCTACTTCTTGACTACTCATATCATCGCATGAATGCAGTGTTGTCATCGGCACGAGGTCAGGGCCTGTGGCATATTGCTGTTCTTTCGTGCCCACTGCCCAGCCCACACTTTCTTCCCCTTGGCGTCAGCTGTTTCTCTGTTTCTGCCTCTGTTCTTGCCCTGCCCTAGGAACATCGATCAAAGGTACCATCCGTACTACCATTATATAGCCTTCCTGACTCAATGATTTCTCCCCCACCCCCGCAGATGACAAATCATGGGCTGTGCGGGCGGAGAACTAGTCTTCAACATTCTCGAGACCTGCAGCCAAAGGATGGGCGGTCGTTACTGAGAACATGCCGTCTTTTCCTTAGCCAAGCTAGTTCGACGCCGGAGACGGACGGCAAACAGGGAGTTTGCTGAGAATGCTATGGTCTTGATTGGGAGTTTACGATGCAGAGACGGCAACCTATACGTTAATCCAAGGGACAGCGGTTTATGCAATGTTGGGCTGTGTGACGCTTAATCTCACACACACTGATAGGATATGTATATATAGACCGCGCACCTAGCTAGCTGCAGCGGCATACTATAGAACCACATTTGTTGGTTGTAGTACAGTTTGAGAAAGAAAGAAAAGCAGGGATGTCGAAGACGTCGTGGCCGGAGCTGGTGGGTTCACCTGGGGAATACGCGCACGACATGATCAAAAAGGACCGGCCGGACATTGTGGAGATCCCGGTGCTGTTGGTTGGCACGCAGGTGCCGCCGGGCTACGACGACCAGCGCGTCCGCCTCTTCGTCCACCCTGACTTCAACCACAAAAGTTGCCCTCACGCCCGTCGTCGGCTAGCCCTCCTGCCCTCTCCGCCTCTGGCTCTGGCTTTACTACGGCTATATGTGTCTTGATGTTTCTGATGCTAGCGCGAAATGAATAATAATTCGAGCGAGCGACTTTCATATCAATCGCCCTTCAAGCAATCTTCAGTGTACAGTAGTGTACCTAGAGCTGCTTGTATGTGATGAGTTATATATATGGATGTCGCCTGTCGGTAATGAATCTTATGTTTACTCTTTGATTATTGTACCAAGTTATTACTATATGGAAAAAAATATCTATCTTGTTTGTTTGTTTACTACCACAAGACACAAGACACAAATTAATAAAGTGTTGTTTTGGACATCGATCACCAATGCATTACTTGACCCCTAGTAATTACAAGCATGGACTACATGCAAATATAGCAAATATTGAAGCTACTATACTTTTTTTTGTGATTACACAGTACAACGCAGACACTCATAACGCACGCACACTCACCTCTATGAACGCACATAAGCAAACCCTACCCCTATGATCATCTTCGAAGACTGAGCCGGCAAATCCTCGAGATTGACGAAGTCACCACTGGCGCCTCGCTGTCGACGGCCACGTCGGGTACCGCTGAAAGCACAAAGCCGTTAAATCCTAGAAAATCCGCTCCCACGAGGAGTCGAACCCAGGACCTCAAAGGTGTTTACTCGGATGCCTTAACCACTAGGCCAAGACCCCTTTCACATATTGAAGCTACTATACAAGACCACAAATCCAGATATACCATTTTCAAAAGTTCGATCGATAAAATATTCAAAGACATACTAATAAGCTTAAATTTATTTTAATTATAGACAACTCAAAACAGCACTTATTTGTGGGTACAAACAGTAATATTCTATCTAGCATAAATGGTAGCTGAGCCATGAACATGTCCAGTCCGGTATGAGCGGATAGCTGGTTTTCAACGTAGGGATTTGAAAATTTGAAAACTAAGGCCCTCTTGGATGCAGGATTTTCACATGAATTGTACAGGAATTTCACAGGAATCAGTGACTGTTCACAGGAAAAACGCAGGAATAGGAAAAAATCCCGCGTTCCAAAGGGGGCTTAAGAAAATTGAGCGAAGCGAGGAAACCGAGCGGTAAATCATGAAAACCGAGCAATTTGCTTTCAAAAGAAGAAATCCCGAGTGGTAAATCGAGAAAAAGCAACTAGTTTGCTTTCAAATTCATCCAAATTTGTTTTTTGAAATTTGAGCGTTTTATGATCGGTTTTACAGTTTTGCGAAACCGACAAAACCAAGGTGCAGCGGCTCGAGCGGTATGATCAATATAGTAAACCTTGAGCTGAACAGCTCACTGAGCATAGTTCAACCGGTTATCTGAGCCGTGTACACGGGCACCCGGCGCCTGCAAATTGAGATGGCGACGAGACCATGGCGTCACGTGCGGCACGCTGCGCTTCTTGTGCCTCAATGTTCGCCGCCTCCGGCCCACTCGATCTTCGGAGCGCACGCAAATTAAAGCACCGCGCGCCGTGCATCTTCCCGGGAAACAAGAAATAGAATGTTGTAATAGCTTGGACGAGGCAGAGATCGTTAATCCCAGCGAGAGGGCGATCTACGCGATGTGCTGTGCTTTATCAACTATGCCGATCCATGCTGCATTGAATATTACCGTCGATTCGAGGCAGCAGGCTGCAATACTACGTACGTGTGTAACTATAAATATAGATCACATATCAGATTCAGCTAGGAACACAAGAAGCCCATGCAGCTGTAGCTTCGTACTACGTTGCCCGTTTCTTCTCTTGTATTCAGGCCGCCGTAAGTTTCTTATTAACTTACGTACATTCCATCTCATAATTATATAATCCGTTACACGCCGATGTTACTTACATCGTAATTTGGGAATAGGGTCGCCAGATAGACGGTTAAAGACTTCCAATGGGGAGAGACATGCCGGCAAGCATGGCGATGAGTGCCGACGACAAGCTCAAGACGTCATGGCCGGAGGTGGTGGGCATGTCTGCCTTCCCGGCGGCGACGAAGATCCACGCCGACCGGCGAGACGTGCATATCGAGGCCCACTATGTCGGCGAGAGTGTGCCGCCAGGCTACGACGGCAAGCGCGTCCGCCTCTTCCTCAACCGCGACGCCCTCGCCACCGTCGCAAAGACGCCCGTCGTCGGCTAGACCCTAGATGGCTGCTGCTCAGCCGCGATCTATTGGCAAGCTTTTACTCCCTCCAGTTTTTATTTCTTGACGTTTCAGACAAGAATTAAAAAACGGAAGGAGTACTACTTAATAATAATCATGTATATGTATGCGCGAGTTTGTGATAATTCGATCGCCTTTGCGTGGTCAAGTACGTACACAAATGCAAGCAGTAGAGCTAGATGCTTGCATATGAATGAAGAAAGAGAATATATATGACGTGTGAAGAATAATGTAAGAGAGATGCTTGTCATTTCTTGATAAAGGTACATCTAACAAATCTATGGTAGTATCTACTACAACAACAAAAAAATCAGTGGTAGGAAAAATACCCCGTACCTGAGGTCACTGTGAATCTTAGTATGTGTCCATCGATTGGTAGTGTACAAGTACGTGAGGGTTTGTGCATGCATTGTGTTTTGCTTTGCAACAACAAAAAATGAGTAAAATGCTATTGGCGGTTTTTGAACTTGTCATGAGGTTTCATCTAGGTCCCTGAACTCTCAAAATGCATATTCGAATCACTAAACTTGCTAAACCGTGTCATCTAGGCCTAAAGTTTTATTAGGTGTTACCGTGTCATCTAGGTTTCATCTAGATGATGGCATGAATTATAGATCATAGCTTTCTGAGTTCTTCATGCATTTTCATATGTGTATTTTTTGAAGTTGATGACACCGTAACACCTAACCCATTGATATTATCTGGTGACACGGTACAACTAAACTTGCTAAACACCACACAAATTCTATTATGAAAACATTTGGCCCCAAATAGCCTCTACATAACAATTAGCCTAAATACTCATGTTTACAAGTCCATTTTATTACTCTCAAGTATCCTCGATGTTCACTTAACCCCTTAAATTAATTTTGGTCCAATTAGATTCAGTTCACTTCCTTGTGAATTTGTTTCCTTTTTGTTTCTCTAGGTACACATCATGTTTGTGGGTCAACTTTTGTGAGATTATAGTTTTAAACATACCTTAAGTTAGAAAAATGTTTAAACAACGTTTTGTAACTTTTTTTTGTATGTGGAATGTGTGAAATACTAATCGCAAAAAAAAAAAGGAATGGGTGAAATACAAATTTGACATGTGACATAGAATAATTCAAGAAAATATTTATGTAAAATTCTGGAAGTATTTTCTAACATAGAGTATGATGTCATCTTCCATCCAACAAAATTTAAACTTCAAATATAACCCATATACAGAGAGAAATGAAAAAGAAAAAAATTTACTATGGGGTGAACAACACAGATACTTAGGAGTAGTAAAATGGACTTCTTTCATAATAGTATATATCAAAATCGATCTTCAATAGATGCTGTCAACCGGTGGCAAAGAAAGGTGTATCGATGCATAATGCTGCTGGGCAGTGTGCACGGCTCCCCCGTCTGGCCGTCTTCCGGGCCTGTACGTTGAGAGATCGCGACGTGCTGCACGCTGCGCTTCTTGTGCTTCAATGTTCGCTGCCGCCGGCCCACTCGATCTTCGGAGCGCACGCAAATTAAAAGCACCTAGCTAGCTTCAACCGGCAAACAAGAAATAGAATGTTGTAATATATAGCTTGGACGATGCAGAGAGATCGTTAATCCCAGGGAGAGGGCGATCTATGCGATGTGCTGCTTATCAACTATGCCGATCGATGATGCATTAAATATTACCGTCGATACGAGACAGAGGCTGCAATTACCGCGTACGTACGTGTGTAATAACTCTCTATATAGACCGCGTATGTAGTTTTGGAAGATCGATCGAGCCGGATAGGTGGTTAAAACTAGCTAGATTTCCAATGGGGAGAGACATGCCGGCGAGCAGCAGCATGGCGGACGAGCTGAAGACGTCGTGGCCGGAGGTGGTGGGCATGGCCGGTTTGGTGGCGTCGATCACAATCCGAGAAGAGCGGTCGGACGTGCATCTCGAGGCCCACTATGTCGGCGAGGACGTGCCCCCGGGCTACGACGACAAGCGCGTCCGTCTCTTTGTCAACCACGACGCCACCCGCACTGTCATACCCCAATTTCTGGAGCATGTTGTGCATCATGTACCAGTCCCTGGATCAGTAGCTGGTACGCACAAGAACACAGATATGGTAATCGAAAGCATACTTCGAATAGGTAATTATTATAATACCTGAGATTATCACCTTTAACGGCGGTTCGACAAGGATACGGAACTATCCAAGTCCGTCCGACCGACTAAAGGTGAAGCAGACAATCAGCGGAAACACGGCCCAAGCCTACAGGCAGACTTGAGTGCAGAACGAAAACCCAACGTCGTCGCTTCCTACGAAGGCTTCTCTGACTAAAACCACAAATGCAAGCCAGTGAGTACATAAGGTACTCAGCAAGCCCTACACTACACAAGGGTATATATACATGCATATTTGGCCTTAGCAAGGAGAAGGCTGTATGTTTCTTTTTGCGGAAAAGCTATTTTTATGCAGGGTTCACTAAAGCAGTCAAGGAATTAGAGATAAAAACAGGAGGTTTTATTTTCAATATTTTAGTTGGGTGGCCCTGGGGGAGTATATACCTTCCCACCAGTTCCCAAATTTTAATTGGGCCTTCCGATCACAAGGATCGTACCGACCCGGCATCCATGCCACACTTCCAAAACACGGGTTGACTACAACCCACTCACACGCCAAGGATAGGAGGAGGTGGCTAATCTCTTATGCGCAGCCATAAAGTGCCATATGCCGTGGCAACGTCCATCCGGATGAATTGTTATCCTCTGCAGAGGTTGTACACTTTACCCATGGGCTACGCACCCTTAGCTAGGGGGTACGTAACGCCCATCCATCTTCTCCGAGTAGGCTTGCAAGACCACCACGAAATCACACTCAGGGGCCAGTGACATGAAGGTCACAAAATGGCACGGTACGCCTGTGCAAAGCAGCAGGGTCCATTGTGCTCCTGTAACTTATCAGGATCCTGAAACTTATCAGGACATGCGTCATTCCCGTAACACGTATCGGGTTCCGCGGCCGGAGCACGGGTACGTTGCCCGAGTCCTTTTCCTGAGCTTCCGTTGCTTCCTCCAGCCTCCAGGTGGCATTACCAGCGTACCGAGAAGGTAAGATGAGTCCTCCCCATAAGAGGTTCCATGGTTGTACGGGAATCATTAGGCCTTGGGTAAGAGAACCGGTCCTTATGTGGCCGGGCAAGCGCCATATCCCACACTGGTGGGCTATCACACTATCCACTTCACCTCATCATTGGCCTTGCCCGCAGTCCAGTCCATTCCCATCTCCAGCTCCATCTTCATCACCTAACACGGTTGTGCTACTCCCATCCCAAGTATTTACTCACACCACCAAACTCTTTTAACACATTTTCGAAAACAAGTGTGTGAGAGGTGTGGCAATGTCGAAACATTGCGAGGGTCCTAAGCATTTCTATAAGCAAGGAAATTGTACCATCATAGAAATGATGGAACAGTCCTAGGGTTATCAAGGAGAGGGGTAACCAAGGGTAATCAAGGATTCTGGTATATATGCCTATATAGCGGCATTATACCAGTAAGCAAGTAGGTCATAACTACACAAGTAGTAAAATAACAAGCAATGCATATTACTAGAATAGGCTCTATAGGTGCGATGCGGAAATCATAGGTTCAATCATGATCAAGGAGATGTAGAGCTTGCCTGACAAACGCTTTCCTAATCTTCGAGTTCTAGGTCTTCGAGCTCTTGTCGATGTCGATGTCTTCAAGTCTTTCCTCGGAGCTTGTGTCTTCTAGATCCTTCTTGAAGCTTGAGCTCTTCTAGATCTTCCTCGAAGCTTGAGTGCTTCTATATCTTCCTCGTTTCTCGCGTAAACTAACGTATAAAGATAAAGCGTATAAACAAACTACCGCAAAAGAAAATAAAGATTGATAGGAAACAATTAAGATCCAAAAGAATCTTTAGTGAAGATCAGGAGGCTTGATGCATGCAGGATGCAGCATATTTAATGCAGGGCATATTATATGTCATAGGTGATATACCTGGCCTTGTAAAGGCCTTATTCACCTAGACAAGTTATTAGTTGTTTATCTTCTCTAATATGAACATGGTGTATGGTCATGCAGATGCTTTCCATTTATTAGTTATTTTAGGGTGAAGATGATGAGATGCATATGATTGATTGATGGTGATTGCGTGCATATCTAATATGCAAGCTTCTATATTATTTCTATAAAAGAACATGCATGAGTGCATGAGATGGTGTGGACGGCGTGTGTACGTGTCTCTTGTACATTTGCATGCTTCGAGACTTCACGTAGGCCGAAACCCACATGAAGGCTCATGTAGCAATTGTACAAGGTGCAAGGTGTGCCACATTAATTACTTAGGTTAATTATATTATTATCTTATGGTGATTAGCTATTGATTACTTGTTCATTAATTATTAGGATTAAGCTACTAGTTATTTGTCATGAGTTAAGCACATGACGGTGGTACGTGCTCGTGATTATGAATGCGTGATTGCAGAGAACTCAACAAGGTCAAAGATTAGAACAAATTGGCGATTAAGAAACAATAAACAAATATTCCAATAAAATCAATTAAAAGATCATTTATAAAAGAAGATGATTGAGCGATAAGGCTTGATAAGGAATTTGTGATAACATCGGAATAGGTGTTGGGGGTAGGGTTAGGTTTTAGCTTGATTGGACGAGGATTAATCAATGCTAGGCTTGGAGTCGAATTCAGAATATAAGAGGTTACGATGTTTGGAAGCAACGCCGCATGAACGATTTATCGTTAGCGGATTAATGAAGGAATATGCGGTGTAAAAATGGAGCGGGATGCATGTCGTCATGAGGGAAGTACTAGACGACTAGCTCCACAGAATTGGTTAGGTTTGAGTGAGCAACAATCGTGACATGCGAGTTTGACATCGCACGATTGCCGATAAAAAGGGATGTAGTAGGAGAGAGGGGATTTTAGGACATTGATGATATTTAGGTGTGATGTGGGGTTCCAATAGTGGTACCATGATGTACTACGCGTTTTTACGAATCCGTGAGCGCAAGAATCGCTCAAAACGGAGTTATGGTTGAGAAGATATGAATATTTAAAGGTTGGAGGAATTATTTGTAATTACAAAGGATTCTTTTGTAATTACAGAAAGGTTTTAAGGACTTGCTTGTAAGGTCAGAAAGCTTTAGGGACCAATATGTAATTATAGAAAAGTTTGGGGGTCCAGGTGTAAAAAGATAGGGGCTAAAACATAATTACAGAAAAGGTTAGGTACTTTTCTGTAAAAATGCAGGGCTTAAACAGGATTATTGAAAAGGTCAAGGGCTTATCTGCAAAATGTACAGGGCTGGGAATTTCTTTTGATTTTCGTTTTATTTTTCTATTGGAAATCCCGTGGAATGGGTCCACGGGACCCGTGGACCGGGGCGCGGCGGCGGTCCACCGGTCCACGGTGGACCGAGGACGCGTGCGCGGCGGCGGGTGGCCGGAGGCCTCACCGGCGGCGTCTACGGTGGGTTCTGAGCGTCGGGAGCTCGTCGTGGAGGACGAGGACGGGACGGGGAAGCTGTAGGGCTTGCGCGTCGACGACGGGGATGGCCGGAGCGTCGATGCGGCCTCGTCGGAGTTGGTGATGGCGGCGGCTCTCACGGGGATTTGAGGCGCGACGGGAGAGGGAGGAAAAGGAGAGGTGAGTGAGGGAGAGGGTGGCTCGAGGAGCCTCACCAAGTGCTTGGCGGCGCGGGGAAATGCCAGGAGGAGGGCGGCGTCGAGGCGAGGTCGACGGCGACTCGAGCTCGTCGTCGATCTCCCTGTCGGAGATGCGGCTGCGCGGAAGGAGGGCAGACCGAGGTGGCGCACGTCGCGTGGGGGCTCGGTGAAGAAGAGAGGGGAAGGGGGACGCGCTCACGGCGGTAGGGAGGTTCGCCGGAGGGGCTTGCCGGAGAGAGAAAAGAGAGAGAGAGGAGGAGGAGGGAAATGGGGAAACGAGGCTCGGGGAGGGGTCCGGCGCTTATTTAAGGAGGAGCGGGGCAACAGTAAGGCGGTGGCGCGGCGGCACGGCAGCGGGGACGGCGGCGGCGGGCGCGGGTCTCGGTCGGAGGTAGGGGCCGGCGCGGCGGCGCGCCGCGTGGAGGGGATGAAGCTAACAGGCGGGTCCCGCCTGTCAGTGGCAGAGGGTGAGCGGGCCGCGCGGGCGAGCTGGGCCGCGGGACTGGGCCGGAGAGGCTGGGCTGGAAGGAAAGAAGAAGGGAAATTCGGCCCGAGAGGGAAAAGAAAAGGAGAAAGGCTTTTCATTTTCCCTGGAAATTGAATTTGAATGAATTTCAAATTCAAACAAAAACAAAAGTTGATCAAAACCTCAAAACAAACCAAATAAAACACATGAATGCATATGGTGAAGTTTTGATGCAGATTTAAATTCAAAATTTTATAAAATCAATTTGTGATTTAATCCTACTTTGATTTTATGTGTTGTAAATTCAAAAGCTTCAAATTTTTAATATATTTTTAAATGAAAGCAAACACTTGAGCACTTGTTTTATTATTTGGAAAATTTCAAATTCAAATCTAAGTTTGAATTACTTTAGTGAAATTTTATTTTGAAGAATTCGTGTCAAGGTAAGAGTTTGGAAAAACTCAAATTTGGAGTGATTTTTATTCCTTTTGAGTTTTACATATTTATTTCTTTCATTTTAAATTGTTTCCTTTTGGCTTCGAAAGTGAGGGTATTACACTATCTGCTACTAGTATGGTTCTCCGTTTGCAGTAAAGAAGAACGCAGTAACAGCCATCGAAAGAACAGTGTTGCTTCCTTTCTTTTTTCTTAGGCCTTTTTGGCAAAACGGATTCTGGATTCTGCTTCTCTGTAGGCTGCTACAGTAGCTACTGTAGCTACAGTAACAAAATCCACGAGGAGCTATGTTTCACCGGATTATGGATTCTGGCTAAAAATAGATTCTGCTATGCGAGAAGCAGAATCCAAAATCCAGTGCAGAAGCTGTGCCAAACAGACCCTTAAACTACCTAGGAAGGGGGTCCCTTTTTACTCTGATCGGCTCAGCTCGCCGTTTACAGGTAACATCTCATCGCCGGCCAGCCAAAAGATCTTATCTCATCTCTAGGCTAGGCTGGTGGGCAGCTGCATGTATGCCATGTGATATGACTTGGCGAGTGCTGGCTCACAAGACGGAAGGTTCACAGTAACTTCGGCTGCAGCTATATCACAAGACTTCGTGACTGCTGGTGGCATGCGTCATCAGAGACTACATGGCAGGTCATTCAGAGATGACGAGCTGGATCACCGGATCCACAGATGCTAATTACACAGATAGCTTATACTAGAGTCGATTGATAAAATAGGTGGCTATAGCAAGCCACGTCATCTACCAGATTATTAACAGTACACATACTCCACTCGATCGCCCAACACTCGATCCAATACCGTCACATACTAGTACTGGCAGTAGAGATCAGGAGTACTCATCGGTACATCATGCATCAATGAGCAAACACGCCTAATTAGTAGTACTAATGTCATACCCCATCACTAGGGTATGTTGTGCATCATGTATCAGTCCCTGGATCAGTAGCTGATACGCACAAGAACACAGATATGGTAATCAAAAGCATACTTCGAATAGGTACATAAGTATAATACCTGATTAATCACCTTTAGTGACGGTGCGACAAGGTTTCAGAAATATCCAAGTCCCTCCGACCAACTAATGGTGAAACAGACAGCGGAAAGCCAGGGTCCAACACCACAGGCAGACTTGAGAAGCAGAACCGAAAACCTAATCGTCGTCGTCTTACGAAGTCTTCTCTGAATAAAAACAACAAAAGCAAGAGCGTGAGTACATAAGGTACTCCGCAAGCCCTACACTACTCAAGGGTATATGAAAATGCATATTTGGTCTTAGCAAGGAGAAGGCTGTAGGGTTTCATTTGCAGAAAGCACTTTTATGCAGGGTTCTCTAAAGCAAGCCAAGGATTTTAGAGATAAAAACAAAGAGATATTTGTCAGTATTTTAGTTGGGTGGCCCTGGGGGAGTATGAAACGTTCCCGCCAGTTCCCAAGTTTTAGTTGGGCCTTCTGACCTCAGCGGTCATACCGACCCGGCATCCACGCCAACACTTCCAAAACACGAGCTGACTGCAACTCACTCACACGCCAAGGAATAGAAGAGGTGGCTAATCTCAAGGAGCGTAGAACCATAACGTGTCATATGCCGTGACAACGTCCATCCGGATGAATTCTTATCCTCTGCAGAGGGTGTACAGCTTTCCCCACGGGCTATGCACTCTTGTACGGAGAGTGACATAACGCTTAGTCCATCTTCACTGAGCACTTCGCAAAACCACCACGGAATCACACTCAGGGGCCTGTGACAATGAATTGTCACACGACGGCACAACACACCTTTAGCAGGTGCATTCGTGCTCCCGCAACGAGTTGCAGGACCCGAGTACAAACCAGGACAGGCGGCTTTCCCATGCACCGACACTGGGTTCCGCGACCGGACCACGGGTACGTTTCCCGGGTCTTTTCCTGAGCTTCCGTTGCTACAACAGCCTCCGGTGGTGTTGCAAATGTACCCAAGAAGGTAGGATAAGTCCTTCCCATTCAGGTTCCGTGGTTGTACGGGATAATCGTTAGGTTACGGTCGAGAGAACCGGTCCTTATGTGGCCGGGCAAGCACCATATCCCACACTGGTGGGCTATCTCACAGCCACATTTCACTAGTGGCCTTGCCCGCAGTCCAACCCATCCCATCATCATCACCTAACACAATTGTGCTACTCCCAACCCCAAGTATCACACACACCACCAAACTCATTTAACACATTTTGTAAAAACAAGTATGTGAGAGGTGTGACGATGTAGAAACATTGCGAGGGGTCCTAAGCATTCTAGTAGCAAGGTAATCGTGGCATCATAGAAATGATGGTACTGTCCTAGGGTTATCAAGGTGATGGGTAAACAAGGGTAATCAAGAATTCTGGTACTTATGCCTATATAGTGGCATCATTACCAGCAAGCAAGTAGGTCATAGCTACACAAGCAGTAAAATAACGAGTAATGCATATTACTAGAACAGGCTCTATAGGTGCAATGCGAAAACAGTAGGTTCAGTCATGATCAAGGAGAAGTAGAGCTTGCCTGATGAACGATTTCCTAATCTTCAAGTTCCTATTCTTTATATTCTTCTGTCGAGGTCGATGTCTTCAAATTCTTCCTCGAAGCTTGTGTCTTCCGTCTTGGATTCCTCTGGATCTTTCTTGAAGCTTGAAACGCTTTGACTCTTCCTCGAATCTCGCGTAAGCTAGCGCATAAAAACACTACGTATAAATAAACTACCGCGAAAGAAACTAAAGATCAAAAAGAATCAATAAGATCCAAATAAACTCCAAGAAGAGCCGATGGAACACCATTAAAGGATAAAAGACACAAAGCATGTATGATGCATCCAATTTTACTTTAGCAAGATTTATTATCTTAGAAAGGCTTGTTAGGACAATGCATCGAACACTAGGGCTTTTGGTGTAAATGAGAGATGCTAAACGCGATGAGAAGAGCATGAGTGCAGGTGAAGGTGAGTACAACGTGTGTACGTGTATTTTGTACACTTGCATCACTAAGGCTTTGTATAGATCGTAACCTATACAAAGGTTATTGGAACAAGTGTACAAGTGCAAGGTGTGTCACTTTAATTACCTAGGTTAGTTATGTTATTATCTTATGGTGATTAGCTATTGATCACTTGCTAATTAATTATTAAGATTAAGTTACTAGTTATTTGTCATGAGCTAAGCACATGACGGTGGTACGTGCTCGTGATCATGCATGACATGAATGCGTGATTGCAGAGAATCAACAAGGTCAAAGATTAAGAACAAATGGCAATTAAGATAACAACGAGCGATAACTCCAATAAAATCAATTAAAAGAGCTCTTATAAAAGAAGGTGATAAAGCGATAAGGCTTGATAAGGAATTGGTGGTAACATGGGAATAGGTGTTGGTGGCAGGGTTAGGTTTAAGATTGATTGAGCGAGGATTGATCAAGGTTAGGTTCGGAGTTATACTCAGAATATAGAAGGTTACGGCGTTTAGAAGCGATACCGCTTGAAAGTATTGTCGTCAGCGGGTAAATTAATGAATGTGCGGTATAGGAATGGAGCGGGATGTGGGTTGTCATGTGGAAAGTACTAGACGACTAGCACCATGGAATTGGTTAGGTTTGGGTGAGCAACAATCGTGACATGCGAGTTTGACATCGCACGATTGTCGATAAAAGGGATATAATAAGCGAGAGGGATTTTAGGACATTGATGATGTTTGGGGATGATGTGGGGTTCCAATAGTAGTACCATGACGTACTACGCGTTTCCACGAATCCGTGAGCGCAAGAATCGCTCAAAACGGAGTTATGGTTGAAAAGATATGGATATTTAAAGATCTGGGGAACTATTTGTAATTACAAAGGATTTAATTGTAATTACAAAAAGGTTTTAAGGACTTATCTGTAAGGTCAGAAAGTTTTAGGGACCATTATGTAATTATGGGAAAAGTTTGGGGGCTTAGGTGTAAAAAGATGAGGGCCAAATCATAATTACAGAAAAGTTTAGGGACTTTTCTGTAAAAAGACAGGGCTTAAACATAATTACAGAAAAGCTTAAGGGCTTATCTGTAAAATGTACAGGGCCCGGGGTTTATCTGGAATTTTGGAATTATTTTCGTATTAGAAAATATTTATTGCGTAGTGCTGACGCAATATAGGGGGAATTGTTTTAAAATAAATCGGAAATATTGTGGACTGGGTCCACAGGGTCCATGGACCGGGGATGGGCGGCGGTCCACCGGTCCATGGTGGACCAGAGGGAGACGCGCGGCGGCAGTTGGCCGGAGTGCTCGCCGCCGTCGCGTAGGGTGGACGAGGAGCCGTGGAACCTCGTCGCGGGGAAAGAGGTGGCGATGGCGGAGCTGGGAGGCGCACGTGTTGTCGACGGGGAGCGGTGGTGCGGCGGCGATAGCTCGCCGGAGTTGGTGGCTGCGGCGGCGTTCGTCGTGAACACGCGTACAAGCTGAGAGGAAGGGAGAGAAGGCACGCAAGGGGGAGAGGGTGGCTCGAGGGGCCTCACCAGGTGGTTGGCGGCGCGGGGGAGTGCCAGGAGGAGGGCGGCGTCGAGGCGAGGTCGACGGCGACGCGGGCTCGCCGTCGATCTCCCTGTCGGAGACGTGGCTGCGCGTATGTCATACCCCAAATTCTGGAGCATGTTGTGCATCATGTATCAGTCCCTGGATCAGTAGCTGATACGCACAAGAACACAGATATGGTAATCGAAAGCATACTTTGTATAGGTAAATATTAGAATACCTGAGATATCACCTTTAATGGCGGTTCGACAAGGATACAGAACTATCCAAGTCCGTCCGACCGACTAATGGTGATGCAGACAATCAGCGGAAACACGGCCCAAGCCTACAGGCAGACTTGAGTGGAGAACGAAAACCAATCGCCGCCGTCTCTTACGAAAGCTTCTCTCACTAAAAACGTTAAGAGCAAACCGTGAGTACATAATGTACTCAGCAAACCCTAACACAAGGGGTAAATACATGCAGGGGTGTAAACAAGGATGAGGCTGATGGTTCAATGTATCGGCGGAAAGCCAATTTTATGCAAGGGTTGGTTTTGAAAACAAAACCAGTTCGCAAACTAAGTCAGGTATTGTTGATTAAGTATAGTGGGGTTGTTTGGCCCTGGGGGAGATGCGTCCATTCCCGCCAGTTCCCAAATTTTATGCTGGCCGGAAACCAGCGCACGGCTCCAAACCGGTGTATTCCGAAAACACGCCAAGGAGTACTCACGCCAAGAGTCTAATCAAGTGTGGCCATGGCTTTCGCACTGTCCAATACCGTGGAACACGGCTATCCGGATAGATTCTTACACTCTGCAGAGGTTGTACACTTTCCCCACAAGGGTACCCAGTCCTCCCCAGTGCACTGGTTCGGAAACTGGATACTAATGGTCCCGTACCTGCCCAGTGTCACCTCGGTACCACCCCGGAAAATCAGCGACCAGGGGCTTCACATCAATATAAATATCATGGCCATCAACTTTCACTTGCCAGACCCGACGCCAACCTCGTCAAGATCCTCTCCTGGCTTCCGGTTGCAACTCCCTGCCTCCTGGTGGTACCGGGCGATCACTGGTAGGGTGTGGTTCCAAACCCTACCCATAATAGGGCCTCGTGGTTGCACTGCTGCTAGGCCAGGCGGCACAAGAACCGGTCCTTATACGACCGATGCAAGCATCTTCAATAGCTACCCTCCTGCGAGGAGTAGCGTCCCAGAGATAGCCTCCCCACTGAGGACTACCTCGCTTGCACCCGTCTAAAACATACCCCCACTATGGGTTGCACTTACTAATCCCACCCATTTTCACTTTACGCACACAACACCAATCACGCACACATTTTCACAAAAGCATGTGTGTCAAGTTATTAAGTACACGGTGAATGAATCCTAAGCGGCATATTGATCCATCTCATCATTAAAGATTAATGATGGTGGATTCCTAGGTTTATCAAGGGATTTAGGATAAGCAACATCAAGGAATGGCAATCAACAAGTACTTAGGTCATTCTAAGCATTTAAATCATCTTTAAATACCATGCATGTTTTATTTGAACTCAAGCTCTATGTGGGATTGTTTGCAAACATAGGATCAACATGATCAATGGGAGTTAGGGCTTGCCTGCAAATCGCTTTCCTAATCTTTAAACTCTGACTCGAGGCTTGATTCTCTGAGTTGCTCTTCGTACTTGGAGCTTGTATCTCTGGGTTGGTCTTCGCGCTTCAAGTCCTCAGCAGCTCTTCGAATTCTTCAGGCTCTTCCTCGGCTCTCGCGTTAACTAGCGCATAAAACAGTACGTATAAACTACCGCAAAAGAAAATAAAAAACAAAAGAAATAAAGACCGAGGGAAACCAAATAAGATCCGAAAGAAGCTCGATGAAGAAGGAGAGGCATGATTTATGTATGATGCAGCATATTTAATGCAGGGTATGCTATGTGTCATAGGTGATACACCTGGCCTTGTAAGGGCCATATTCACCTAGACAAGTTATTAGTTATCTATTTCCTCTAATATATGAACATGGGCGTGTGGTTATGCATATGATCTTCGTGGGTCGATCACCATAGGATGAAGATGCGGAGATGCATGCGCTTCATTGATGGTGATTGTGTGCATATCTAATATGCAAGCTTCTATATTATTTCATTTAAAAGAATCATGCATGAATGCAGGCGATGGTATATGCAGCGTGTGTACGTGATTATGCACGATATGAATGCATGACTGCAGATAAAATGCCAAATTCAAATAAAAGCAGCTGGCAACTAAAATACCAGATAACTCCAATAAGACCCAATAAAAGATCACTTATAAGGGCAGAGCAATAAATCAAAAGGAGGTTGGGCGAGGACGCTAGGTTAGGTTTGATCGAGTGATGATTGATATAGGTTACTTGATTGGAAGTGAGATGACACTAAGGTTTGCTAGGTTTATAGATCGTGAGCATAAGAATGAATGCGGACTACAAGGATGAAGCAGGGTTTGTGATAAGGAAGATATTAGGCAGATTAGTACCACAAGATGGGTTAGGTTTGATTGAGCGAGGGTTGGTTTAAGTTAGGTTCGAGATTTTGTTTGTGATAAGATAAGGGTACTAGGTTGGAAGTGGAATGGTACGAATGATCGCTATTTTAATGCTAGCGAGCAAAAGAATGAACAGATTATGTCGCGATGAAGTGAGAGACGTGATACGACAGGGAGGATATTATGCAAAAAGATACGGTAAGGCTGATTAGGTTTAGGTGAACAATTGCTTGGGACTTGCGAGATAAATATCGCATGCTTTGCCGAAAAGATACAAGGAGTGGGGGAGATTTTAGGAGGTAGAGATTTCTAAACCTAGTGTGGGGCTCCACGGACAGTACCATGAGGTACTTCGCGATTCCACGAACCCGTGGGCGCAAGAATCACCCAAAACGGAGTTCGGATTAAAAAGATATGGGTGTTTGAAGATGAGAGGGCTAATTTGTAATTATAAAAAGGTTTTTGAGGGCTTAAATGTAATTACAGAATAAGTCTAGGGATCTATCGGTAATTATGAAAAAGTTTAGGGGTCTAAGGGTAAAAAGACAGGGGCTAAAACATAATTACAGAAAAGTTTAGGTACTTTTCTGTAAAAATGTAGGGCTTAAACATGATTATCTAAAAGGTCAGGGGCTTATCTGTAAAATGTACAGGGCCCGGGGATTTTCTGGATTTCTGAGAATTATTTTTCAATTGGAAAAGGTGTGCACCGGGTTCATGGGCTCGTGGACCAAGTCCACGATTCGGAGCCATGGTGCACCGTGGGCTGAGGCCTTCTGGACCGTTGGATCGCGAGTGGATGGCCCAGGGCAGCCTGGTGACGTGCGGTGGCCGGAAGGGGGAAGAAAGGCGCGGCGGCGCTCGCCGGCGTGCTCGCCGGCGACGCGAGGGGTGGCCGGAATGCGACGAGAAGCGGTTGCCGGGGCTCAGCAGAGGGAGGCGGAGCTGTGGGTGGAGCGCGTAGACGACGAGGCTTATCGGAGGGGAGGCGAGGGGTCGCCGGAGATGGCCGTGACGGTGGCGCGCATGGGGATCTCGCGCGCGCGGTTGGAGAGGGGAGTGAGTAGGGGAGGAGAGATAGGGGCGTGCGGTGAACGTGTTGCGCGCCATGGCGCAGCCGGGCGCGCACGGAAAGGTGGCCGGCAATGATGGGGACGGCGGCGGCCATGGGCGACCTCGACGCAGAGGTCGCGCGAGCGAAGAGGGAGAGAGAAAAGGGGGTCGAGGAGAGAGAGAAGCTCCGAGTGATGCTCACCATGCGCTTGGATGGATCAGAGGGGCCGGGAAGCGGCCGGAACCGAGGAAGGAGATGGCGGCGAGGAAGCTCGTCGTCGATCTCGTCCCTCGGGGTTCGATGTCAAGCGCGAGAGGCGAGGCGAGGTCGGGTGCGGGTCTGCGCAGCTCAGAGAAGAGGGAGGAGGGAGAGGGGCTAGCCGGAGGTGGCGGGCGTGGTCGCCGGAGCCCTAGGTCGCGCCGGAGAGAGAGAGGGAGGGAGAGAGAAATGGAGAGAGGAGGGGCGCGGTTCTGTTTTATGGAGGAGGATGGAGTAGCGGCCACGGAACCGGCAGGGCGGCGGGAGCGGCGGAGGCGGGTCGGCGCCGGGGCCCGGGCGCGGCGGTAGGGGCCTCGCCGGACTTCGCGCGGGTGACGCCACGCGGGGAAGAAGACGGCTGACAGCCGGGTCCCGCGTGTCAGCGAGAGGGAGGAGGCGGGTTGGGCCGGGAGGAGATGGGCCGAAGTGGGCCGTGGCAGGCTGTCGTGAAAGGAAGAGGGAAAGGGGGCGCGGGCTGGGCCGGATGAGAGGAAAGGAGGAATTTGGCCCGGGGAGAAGTTAGAATAGGAAATGGTTTAACTTTTTCTAGGATTTGAATTTGAAGAGATTTCAAATTCAAACAAAAGCAAAGGTTGATCAAACACTCAAAACAAATCCAATAAAACACGAATATGCATATGGTGAAGATTGTGCAGGTTTTAGAATTCAAACTTTTGAAAATCGAATGTGCCTTAACTCAAACTAGAAAAAATTTATTTAATTTGTTGTAAATTCGAAAAGTTCAAATTTTATTGAACATTTAAATGAACACAAGCACTTGAGCACATATTTTATTTTCCAAAAAATTCCAAATTCAAACTAGGTTCAATTATTTAGTGAAATTTTTATTTTGGAAAAATCATGGAAGGTAAGAGTTTAGAAAAGGTTCAAATTTGGAGTGATTTTTATCCCTTTTTGATCTTTATCTATTTATTTGCTTTTCTTCTTTTCCTTTTTCTTTTGGCTCTGAAAAGTAGGGTATTACAGCGTACTGAGGGAAGACCGAGGTGATGCACGTCGCGGGGGAGCTCAGTGAAGGGGATTGGAGAGGGGGGGGGGGGGCGCCTCGGTGGTGGCCGGGGAGGTCGTCGGAGGAGGAGGTCACCGGAGAGAGAGAGAGAGGGAGAATGGAGCTCGCGGGGGAGAAGGAGGGGGAAGCGGCGTCGTTTTAAAGGCGGAGGAGACGGGGGCGCCAAGGCATCGGTGTCGTGGCGGCCACGGCGTCGCCGGCAACGCGGTATGGCGGCGGTATGGGCGGCGGCCGGTGATGCGACGAGTCGGAGGTGGAGGATGACAGGGCGGGCCCGCGTGTCAGCGACTGAGAGAGGGAGGCGGGCTGGGCTGACGAGCTGGGCCGGGGAAAGAAGAATCGGCCCGCGAAGGGAGAAGTGAAAAAGAAAAAGCAAAAAGAAAAGTTGGGCCAGGCCAGGGGAAGGGTTTTCGGCCCGAAGGCGATTTGGTTTTGGAAAAGGCTTTTCATTTTCCTGGAATTTGAATTTGAAGGGATTTCAAATTCAAACAAAAACAAAAATCAATCAAACACTCAAAATAAAGCCAATAAAATTCAGAAATGCACATGATGAAGTTTTTGCAAGATTTCAAAATCAAAACTTTTTAAATTCAAAGTGTGTTTGACAAACTTGGGTCAAATTTATTTAATTTGTTGTAAATTCAAAATGGTTCAAATTTTTAGTAGATTTAAATGAATGCAAACACTTGAGCACTTGTTTTATATTTCAAAAATTTTGAATTCAAAACTAGGTTTGATTTATTTAGTGAATTTTATTTTCAAAAATTCATTTCAAGGTGAGAGGTTGGACAAAAATTTAAATTTGGAGCGATTTTTATTCTTTTTTTTTTGATTTTTTTTCTTTTCTTTTTCTTCTTGGCTCCAAAAGTGAGGGTATTACAACTAATCAATGGATATATATGAAGCTTAATTATTCCTGCACGCGCACTGCTGATTATTGAGCAGCATGCAAGCTAGCTTAATTAGGTAGGTAGCTCGATCACTCTCTGCTGATCCATCGAATTAAGACGCTCGATCGCTTAATTACTTTACTGCTCCTCCTCCCATCCCCGGACGAGGCGGCGGAAGCCGAGCAGGTCCACCCCTAGGATGAGGAGGATCAGCAGGATGGTGGCGATGACGGGGAGATTTATTCCTGGGTAGGCGGCCAGGAGGATGAGCCACTGCTCCCTGACCAAGATGCAGTGGTTGGCGGTGGTGACCGCGAGCGCCGCGAAGGCGAAGGCGAGGGCCCGGATGCGGCGGCTCGTGAGCGCCAGCACTGCGGCGGCGGCCTGGAGCACGCAGCACCACAGCTGCCCGTGTGTGAGGGCTCTGGCCTCGTCGGCGGCCGCATCCATCAGCACGTACGTAGCACCCCTTGTACGCAAAGCACTGCACAAATCGATCGATCGATCATATCAGTTCATGCATCACATGTACGGAACTAGTACTCCTAGCTAGGAGTGTAGACTTTAATAAGAGCATATGCATGTATGGTCATACTATCCTGATCGGATGGATCCACATATAGTATACAACAAGATCGAGTAATTAAGCAGTAGTACGTACGTACCTGGTCGCAGGAGGTTTGAGGTCCAAAAATCCTGTAGCCGTTGAGGATGCCGAATGTGACGGCGAAGCGCGCTGAGCACCCACACGCAGACATCCTGGACAGCCATCCGCGGATAGCACCCACACGCAGGCTGCTGCTTCTCTCGGTCCGGGGACGACACCAGCAAAGCCTCCTTCGACGACTTATTGTCGGCGTCCATGGACGATCCAACCGATCGACGACCTAGGAAGCTACGGAGATGAAGAAAACATTATTCGCGTACAGGTTAATTGGTGTTACATATATACATCATACATGACGACGCCCAACTCAAGAAACGACTACAGATACTTCTTAATTAGTTCTTTCTAGCTACATCAAGATTCCAACTAGTACTAGTTAATTTCTACACCAAGATCGAAAGGAACAAACTTCTTGGGGACCGACCGAGAACTCACCACCTCGCTTCACTTGTCTGACGACGACCGGAGAGCTTGCCTGCTGCGCGGCGAACAGAGGGCACGGTGAGCTTTTCCCTTGGAGATCTTGTTGAGCAGCTCGGTGAAGGCGCAGTGAGCGAGTTCAAGTGAGAGGAGGAAGAAGCAGAGAGAGGAGGGGATTAAAAGCGGAGGATCGATGGCGCGTGGGCCCGGATCCTTGACCTAACGCACGCAAAAGCCATAATTAATGGGTGCTGTTCCTTTTGCTAAACTGGGAAGGGGGGTCCCTCCAACCCTGACCGGCTCACCTCGCCGTTCTCAGCTAATGCTACAGGCTAGTCAATTGCATCAGTGCAATGATGCAAAAGGGTGCATGTACAGTTAACATATATATACCTGCAGAGTTGTAATGTTTTACTAGAATCATATTTGCATATCTATAATGACAACACTAAATACATACATATGCATGCCTTGATCCAATGGAATGTTCTAAATTTTCTCTATGTCAGTTCTCAGTAGTACGAAACGCCATGCCATGCATGCATCCAATTAATCTGCAATGCACTTAAAGTACATCAAGATGGAGGACGAGTTATATTTATAATACGGTTCACATGAATAGAGCACATAGCCTCCCTGTTCACACATGCTAGTTCACATGATAATTAGTATAGAAGTTCACACACAGGAATGGTCCAACACATCCGGCATGCAAAGGCACGACGTGCACAGGGTACACCATCACACTACTACCAGCTCGAATGCTCGATCACCACCATCATGAACATCAGTATGGTACCTCGTGATGAGCATTTGAGCAACAAGCTAGCTAATTAAGGTAGCAAGCATCAAGGACTAATTAATTAATACAGATGTAGGTAGCAGAAAACTGAACTGTTAGATCGATCAATAATCATGGAGCTGGATGGATCGAAGGCCGAAGCACCAGGATCGATGCAGAGGATCAGACAGATAATCTCGTCCGGCACGTACGGCATGCAGTGTACTACCTACCGGACCCATCGATCAGTTGGCAGGTCGGAGCTGCAGGAGGCCGGTGGTGAAGCTCATGATGCCCATCCCGTCGGTGACGCGGGAGAAGAGGTCGGTGACGACGATGATGATGCAGAGGAAGGGGTGGTCTCCTCCGGCTCCGGCGATGAGCAAGATGCGGCAGTGTGGCTCGAGGCGGTGGCCACGTGCGCCACCATGGCCAGCCACCAGCAGCAGCGCCAGCGTGGCGGCCGCCGTCTGGGCCGCGGCGAGCCACAGCATCTGGTTCTCAAGGTCATCTGCCTCGACCACGCGCTCCTCCTTCAGCACCACACACGGCAACATCCACGACCGCTGCTAGGGAGAGGGAGGAGATCGATCACAGGATTAATTAATTGCATTCACTAATTGTCGTTCAGTTCAGTTAGGTAAGGAACGATCCTCCATAATCCAACATGACTAGCTAGCAGCTAGGAATATGTAACCAACAGCTGATCGATGCGATGCGATGCATGATCATTACACCCTTCGTACCAGGCTGCAGGTTGCGGCGGCGAGAAAGAAATCGACGAAGCCGACGAAGCTCAAGGCCGTGGAGAAGCCGCAGACGAGGGACCACCAACAAACGAGCCGCACCACCTTGTCGTCCATGGATCCAAGAAACGATAGAGGGCCTGCTAGGCTAGGGGATGATCAACTGTACTGTGACGAACGCACGGTTACAGTTAAGTTATTTTCTATTCCAACAAAACTCCATCCAACACTACTAGAGCTAGTTCCAAACGGATGATCAGGATTGAGAACGAAGGAGACTACTTACCTTGCCTGAAGGATCGGTCAGAACTTCCTTGCCACGAGCGATGGATCGTGCAGATCTTGCTTGCTTGGTGGTGCATGTGTTCCTCCGGTCGTACGCAATATATGTGCAGCTGCAGTACTTCGAGAGAGGGAGACCAGCAAGGCAAAGGTACACGAGACTAGCAACGTGTCGATATATCTCTGGTACGCCGCTTAATTTCGGGCTGCTGTTTTATTTCCTTCACTTCAGTGATCGAGGGCCGGCGGTCTCGTGTACCTTTGTACTTCTGTTGTACTACAGACTAGACAAGAGTGTCGATTGCCTTGCGTACCCACCATCTCGATCAATAAGAAAAGAAAAGGAGATGTTATTAAGCTACCGGCCTACTGCTGAGATGATGTTCCTTTGCCAAAAAAAAGGAAACACTGATCCATCCATGGATAAATGAACCTGCCAACAACCTACATGCTGTGGTACATCCATGGATAAATGAACAAGCAGCGATGTGATCTGCCAATCAGCTGGGCTGCGGCGGGCATGCAACGGCGTGCGGTGACAGCCGAAGCACCTCCATCACGCGCCCTATGTCGGCCGTGCATCGCGCCCCTCCTCCTGCCCCACTCAGGCAGAGATTGAGGCAACGGCGATGAGCGAGCTCAAGCTTCAAAGGCGGGATTGAGGGAAAACGAGAAGAGCTGCTGGCTTGCTTGGGTGAGGAAGAAGAAAGAAGAGGGTAATTTGGTCCAAAAAATTGTCTGTGGGCATAATACCTGTGAGTGCAATGGTTTCGTGGGCATTTTAACGAAGCCCAATCTCAAACGGGTATTTCGTCGAAGCCCACCGATTTCGTGGGTGAAATAACAAAAATCTCGCAAATTGTGGACATGCCCTCGCAAAAAAAAAGAAGCAAATTGTGGACATGGGCTTATTTTAGTATGCATTGCGATGGAAAAGGACGAGGCATTTTTCCTCCATTTTTTGAAGGAAAAAAATCTCAGAAAGATGCAGGTTGTTTGATCGTCGTTGATGGTACATGAAGCTCAAGCAAGATGTGCATCAATCAGAACCTATACTAGTAGCATGAAGTAGCTGGGTAGCTAGGGGCCATGCATGCACCAGAGTACTCTGCTTAATTACTTAATTGGTCGTATGGTTTCGGATGTGTTCGGCCCACGTTTGGAGAGTACTCTGCTTAATTACTTAATTGGTCGTATGGTTTCGGATGTGTTCGGCCCACGTTTGGAGACCGTCTCTTCCTTGCTGCATGATCATATCGATCTCAGTAGAGGTCACATGCGTGCACGCGTTTTCTTTTGGGGAACTCCTGACCATGCGTCCACCCCCCCCCCCCCCCCCCCCCCCCCCAACGTTGGTTTTAGTGGTGACATGTCCATTTCATGAGTTTCTTCACTTCATTTCCCTCCAATCCGTTTTCTCTTACTTGGAAACCGAGCATATATAATGCATGATGATACACTTGTGGTTCTAGCTTAGGTCAGCATCTCCAAGAGACTCTTTGTATCTCTCATAATTTACAGGAATAGAGATTTTGTTAAAGAAACACCCTCCAACATCCTCTTCAATTGTATATTTGAATATAGATATCCTCCATTCCAGATTTCTAGCTAGCCAAAGATGGAGAGCGAGAATGGCTCTCTAGACTACGCACAAGATATAGAAAAGCTGTTGGAGAGTAAAAATATATAGAGAGTGATTTTTAAGCAAATGACTCTCTAAATGATGATTTAGAGAGTAAGATTTAGAAAGACTCTTGGAGATGCTCTAATTAAAGTAGTTGACATGCATGCACTACGCTTGTAAGGGGTTAGCCACTTTAATTTGCCGCTTAACTAGCGCAAGCATGGAATTATTGGCTGCCTTTACTGTACTAATTTGTTGCTTCCCTTAATTTGTGCAAGCACTCTGATCGAGAGGAAACATGCATGTGCACGTATATGGTGCAAGTGCTAATACGTGTCAAGTGTCAAGAGATGATTGGCCCTGCACATATTAGGTGCAGGGCGCCCAGCACCGGAGAAAATGGATCTCCGTTTAGAGGATACCCCTACAGGCTTCAGTCCGGGTTAATTATGCAAGGTCAGCAATGGTGAATATTAATGTTAGTGATGAAAGAATGCAGCACCTGCATGGCTGCCACATTCAACTATCAGATAGGATCTTTACCTTCTTTCACCTATCTTGTGGTCGAACCACAATCTCACTACTACTCGATCACTATCATCAACTATATATCAACACCTCATGAGATGCCGGCGCGCTTCCTCGAGGAGCTTTGCGCTGTCATTAGGGTTTCAGTGCGTGCCGAGAGAGATAGAGAGCCTGCCTATGGCTGTGCCTGATACGTAAGCAACTGCCGCTCAGTGGCGGAGCTGGAATTTAAACGATGGGTATTCGAAGCTGGCACGGAAGTAGTAGCTGACCAACCGAGAGTGAGGGCTATGGGGCACAACCCCCCCCCCCCCCCCCCCCCCCAACGAAAACATTATTCTTTAAGAAAAAAAGAGAGAAATGCTTGTAATAGCAATTAACAAAACACAAATAAGGACACAGTTACAAAAAAAAAAAAAAATTGCACCAAAATTAATGATTTCTTCACTTTATCAATGTATATATGTTAGATATTTTTTAGAATTAGCTCTCCGGCACAGGACAGACACCGCCGCCTGGAAAAAAGCAACACGACTCGTCATGCCGCCGCCAGAAAACAATGGTGACACGGCTTTGCCTTGACGTCGTCTCTCCTCCTTACCGGTGACCTTAGGCGTCAGCGGGTGAGGGGAGGCTGCCTCTCGTGATGGGCGTGAGTGACAAGGTGGTGTTTTTCAATAGTCAGGGTTAGGTTTTAGGTACTTTCATGGCGGGTTTGGAGAAGAAGAAGAAGGCGGCGGCGATAGTGATGGTCGCGACAACTCCTCCAGCACAAAATTAGAGGTTTTGGTTTGAGGCAGCGATGGCAAGGTGAAGATGTCATTACTGATCATGAATATAAGGTACCCCGACCCCTCTTTTGTATTGTCGTGGTTCTTTTTGGCCATGGTTGTGGGCTAGTGAGAATTTTTTTTTTCAGTGACATCCATTTGGATGTTGCTCGAATTTGTATCTTCTCATGACAAATTTGGTGAAAGAGGCATTGATGAGTTCAGCAACGGGGTTGACGGCGGCAAGTTTATCATATTTGCATGTGAAATATTGTGAGGGTCGGGTTTCATTTTTTCCCGTCAGAGGTAAAGACGACGGCATTAGATGGTGAGATGGTTATGTTAGTTCAGATCGGAGTTCTCGTCCGTGGCATATCCGTTTAGATCTTAGATGGTGAAATTTGCTATATTTTTAAGGTTTTTTTTGTCTCATATCAATGGAGTTGTCGTTGTTTGGGTAGCTTATGTAATCAGAGAATGTAATTTGCTTTATCAATGAAATTTCTTTTTCGCAATAAAAAGATACCTTCTAGAATTTTGGTTTCTTTTATTTTTTTTTTTAAAAAAACATGAGTGTTCACTTGAACACCCTTGAATTAGTCTAGCTCCGCCCATGCTGCCGCTGTGGTGCACTCGAGAGCAGGGTTTGCATTACCACGGTAAACCGGACCGGTTTTCGCGAAAACCGGAAAAACCGGTCCGGTCCGGTTTACCCGGTAGTCCGGTTTTCCATTTCAAATTTTAAAAAAAATTGAAAATATGAAAAAATTTGAAACAAAAAATACGTAAAAAAACTAGATCGAATTTGGAGTCCAACGGTGGAAGCCATTCAAGTAGATTCGATTGTTTCATGTGACTAAAAAATCGCGAAAGTTTATGAGTAGAACAAGAAAGAAAAATAAAAGAAAAATCCCTTTTTATGAACCAGCAACCTTCCTCGATTTTTTTGAGACCAAACGATCGAATCTACGTGTTTCGTTTTCACCATTGGGCTGCAAATTGCATCTAGTTTTTTTACATATTTTTTGTTTCATTTTTTGCAACTTTTCAATTTTTGCACTTTTTTCTATTTTTCCTTTTTAAACCGGTTTACCAAAATTCATGTCCGGTTTACCGAAATTTTCAACCGGTTTACCGGTAAACCGGTCCGGTTTTTCGGAAATTTTGACGTTTTTAATTAAAATTTTGTCATTTGAATTTTGATCCGGTTTTCGACCGGTTTTTCCGGTAACCGGACATCTCGGTCCGGCCCGGTTTTTCCGGTCAAAACGAGATTACAAACCTTGCTCGAGAGGAAAGCCAACGCATCGCATATGGCCTGAGGAGATGGTACCTGCAGTGTAATTTCAATTTTTTCAGTTAACAAAGAGAGAGAGAAGCATAGTCATAACGTTTTTTAAAACGCGTCTGCAGAAAACATAACATGCATTTGTTTTTTGGTCCGATGCTGGCCATGTGATCCATCATCACGTTCGTGGGCATAGGAGATGAGTCGCGTTCCGTGTGAATCTGCCACGTGCACATGATCGGATTGATGAAAACGTACTTTGTTATTATCGTTCGATCAACGCAGCTTGGTCGGTTCATATGTTGCTTGCCTGGTTGCAGAAACGCGTTGATTACCTTGCCTAGCCATGACATATCAATCAGTGAGCGAAAAAGAAAGAGAGGCGTAAAGCCAAACTGCTACCCTGCTGGCCCTGTTTGCCGAACTTGGAGTACGTCTCCCAACCGTGGCTGACGGGTTCAGCTAGCCGTTTCCGGCTAAGTTACCGGTCAGGTGTCGTGTCACATCTTACCCGGCCCCAAAGCTAAAGCCATATATGCATGTGATCTTGACTCACCATCACAGGACTTGTGGTAGCATTTGGAACATGTATATGCGCGTATAAATTTTAACCATGATATAAAAAGTTTAATCGAGGTCGTGCACACATGCTAATTAACACGTATGACACACATTCATGCCCACTTAATTTTCCTGCATTTTGAGGACACGTACGATCCCATGCCGGCAAGCGTAGGGGAAAGTAGGCAATATATACTACTAGTCGGATCATGGGTGTGTATTTGCATCCACCCACCACAGGCATACACTGCTTATCAACAATAAAAGGAAAAAGAAATACAAGCGTTGCGTGACAATATTATGATTAAACTGATGAGATATATAGAGAGAGTGAAAGGTCGTCGCACACTCATAAAGGCAAGCTAAGGTTCCATATAAAGCTGGACCATGCACAATAATATCATCCATATAAAGCTGGAACGTGCTGATACACACGCAGATAACTAACTAGCTCTAGCAGAGCCGATCGAGGATTAGCTTAGTTGCTAGTACTTGCATTAGTCTATACTCGAATGAATTAGCTAGCAGTAAAGTAGGTACTAGTGCTGACGTAGGGCACCGATGGAACGGAAGCTCCAAGTCAAGAGTCCCAGTTCCCCGGCCAGGAGGTGGGCGCGCGGGCCCTACCTACTCGTCGTCGTCATCTCGGCCGAGGAGGAGGGCGAGGAAGCCCATCAGGTACAGCACCGCGAAAATGACGATACAGATGATGTTGCCGGTTTTGAGGGAGAGGTTGCCCGGCGCTGCGGCGGCGAAGATGCCGTCGACCACGGCGACCATGTAGAGGTTGACCACGCCGACGGCGAGCGCGATGAAGGCGACGGCCCGGCCGCTGCGGCCCGGGAGCAGCAGGCCCAGCACGGCGGCTGCCGCCTGGAGCCCACTGACCCACAGCTGGTGGTGCTCCTGGGCGATCACCTTGGCTCCGGCGGCGTCCGTCAGCTCGATGCAAGGAAGCAACAACGAGGACTTGGCCTGCACTTAATTTTTTTTCTTGCATTAAGTAATTTTACGATCGACAGCTACTAATTAAAGTCGAGTGATCGAATGAGTTAACGCAGCAAACAGAATGATCAACCAGTACACTACTAGTATGGAGTATGTATGCATGCATCGAGATGGAGTAACTGTGTAAAAGTACCGGGTCGCAAGGGCTGTCGATGAGTGCGCAAGCAGTGCCGGCGGCAATGCTGAAGGCGGTGATGACAGCCAGCACGCAGGCCAGCTTCACAGCAGCAGGCAACGGAGGACGAAGAAGCTTCGCTGTCAGCTGCTTCGTGGTGCTTACCACGTCCATCTGATCAGAAGGCTGCTTCTGCTTCTCCATGGACAGGGGAAGCAGAGGAGGAGGCTTCTTCAGCTTCTTCGCGTCGCCCATCCTCTAGCTTCAAACCGGACCTGTCCAACAACCCAGCAATAGCAGATCAACAAAACATATATATAGGGAAGAACACAGCTAGTCAGCTAGTTCTTTCGTTACATGCATGCTAAAAGAATGCATATCCTTCAAACCGGAGTTAACAAAAATAAGGCAGCATCATATTGAAGCCCAAGCTACAAGACATGAATAAACACACAAGTAGTACTGTAGTAATTAGCATGCTTCTCAAAACAAACGAACGAAAGAATGCATATCCTTCAGACCAGAATTAACAAACAGAAGGCAGCATCAAATTGAGCCCCAAAGCTACTAGACATGAATGATGCATCTGCTTCTCAAGAGAAACAAAAGAAGAAAACTGCTTGGGGAACTCACCGGCGGCGGGCGTAGCGCCAGGTGAGCCTCACCTGAGCTCGATCGATCAGTGAAGGCAAGGCAGCGACCAGTGAGTGAGTGATGAGCGAGTTCAAGTGAGGGGAAGGAGCATCAATATGATCGGAGGGGATAAAAAGAGGTGGATGGATGGCTCCTGAGCCCATCTCCTCCACCGTAGAAGCCATCACTGCACATACATCGACACGTGGTTCAGAGAAGAGAACAGCTTCTAAAGCCCTGGCTACCTTGTGAGTTGTGACCTAGCTCGCTAGTACCAGCAGTGTGTGTTAATTATTTGCTAATAAAATGAAGTGACATGCATCATTACATGTGTTCTTGATTCCTGTCTCAAGCAGTTGGCAAACATACAGCATCACGCGTCTTCTTCAGCACTCAACAAGGGAGATCCATCACATGCAACATACATCATTGCATACGACCGGCCAGCCGGCGACCGGACCTTAGCAGAGTATGGCGTGCTGCTCAACACCAGGGGAAGGAGAACCCCTTCCTAATTTGGCAAAAGGAATAGCTAGCAGTAACATGGTGACGCTTTGAACCTAACAGTAGGGGTGGGCTTTGCTTGCTCGTATGTGAACGAATGAACTCTGGACAACGCAACATCTGATGCTTTGAAGTGCTCTTTAAGTCTCTGTCTTTCGATCACATGGAGTCGATGCATCAAGAATGAACCTAGCATTCACTTATTATTACATTTTACTGATGACGATTATAATTATTGATTCCTAATTTGGCAAAAGGAACATCCAGCGATAACATTGTTCTTTTGATGTTACCTTTTCCTTTTGACATGGCTAATGTACTGCCCTTTTTGAACAGTAGCAGCTAGGCTAGTTTTCCTTAACGTTGTGTCAAGTACTAATTCAGATGGTGGGCTTTGCTTGCCCATATGGTCATATGTGAACGAATGAAATCTAGACACCAAAAGTCTCTGTCATTCGATCACATGCAGTGCGCGATGCATCAAGAATGAACCTGCCATATTTTACTGACGATTATAATTATTGATCCATTTATTAGGCACCTAGCAACATGTACAAATCAAAGATAGAGCACACAAAGTTCTATGGAAACCATCTCACTAACCTATTTCAGCAGCATAGCAAATGACGACCCTCAGTAGATTCTCTCTGAATCGACATGGCGCAATGAGGACAACACATATGAACTAAAGCATCGCTATGATCTATACTTTTTCCTAATGTCTCGCTTACTTTTTTGTTCCATACGTGAGGATTTTACAGTAGCAGCTAGTATCATGATCAAAATATCTAGTATTTTGGATAGTTTTGATAAAACAGCTAGTCCCTCCATTTGCTAATAGTTGACGTTGATTGACTTGCAAACAGTTCAATCGGCATCAAATGTTAGCAAACGGAGGGAATAATTACTTGTATTGAAAACTTTAAGTCACTATTAAATTAAGATGAGCGATTACAAGACAAAAATGATTTCCTGAACTACTATTTTGGATCTTATTTTGCCCCATCGATGACCTTACCCTCCATGACACAAAACTACCCCAAAAATGCTAGCTAGTATTGTCTCCATTATGGACTACAAAAGTCATGTAATCTGCGGTGATAGAGCACGCCGACATGAATATAAGAGCTTCGGTCAGAGAGCACAAGGTTTTCATGCAGGGTTGGAAGTGTGATAAATCAAACACAAATGAACGTTGTTAGAAACTTGGAGGTGGATTGATTAACATATGTGAAACTTCTTATTTAATCTCGACACGTGGTTCCTCAGTAAGATGAATGTGCCCTAATTCCCCATGCCGTAGAATCTTTTGTGATCCATGAACAGACGAGTATACTTCATGTGGGCTTATAAAATACAGAAGTTCCATGCATGTCGTATCTATTACTTTCCATTATATTTTTGGTTTACGTCAATGTCAAATTAACAACTGTATGTTGCATCTTCAGTGCCAGAAACATACTACATACTGTTATCGCACTGCATATGATCGCTTGGAGAGCACCAGAATCAGATGCTTCGTCTATAGAGTCCATTACGTCCTCCACACACGAGCCAGAGAAAAAGGTACCTACTGTTCAGTTGTTCAAAGTGTTGCAAATCTATCCGCTGTGGTTACTTTTCAAAGTGCAGTAAAAGAATGCAGTTTCCATCGAACAAATAATGTCACTGTTGTTCCTACTGCTAAACTAGGAATTAATGAGGTCCCTCTCCAACCTTGGCGGATCAGGTCCCCGTTTTTAGCTAACTTCTCTTATCTCTACTGGCTGTGGCAGAGACAGGAATTCGGCCATTGTGTGTGTGTGTGTGTGTGGGGGGGGGGGGGGGGGGGGGGGTGGGGGGTGGATAGTAAAATTCGTCTTACGAGGGGGTCAAAAATAATTTTTCCTTTGATTATATGGTGAATTTGTGTGTACACAAGAGGGAATGCATGAAGCGTGGTGGTGGTTGGGGGGGGGGGGGGGGGGGCACCCTCCCCTGGCTCCGCCCCTATCTACAAGGCAGGGCTAGGCTGCGCAACTGCATCAATGCCATGTGATTCGGCGTGGTGACTGGTGGGTCACAAGACAGAGTTCACAGCTACCAGTTTTTTTCATACGGCATATTATAGACAGGAAACATCACACAATATCACTATATATCATGCAGTATATCACTTACGATCCATCAAATTGATTATGCTTGAGAACTTAACAGCAGCTAGCTGCCCAACTAGTACATCTACACATGTGTATTCTGGTCAGCTGCATGCATGGCATGCAAAAATGCACTTGCAATTCAAGCATGAGCAGCTGTCCTACTAGTTGCAGCGACATCAAATTAAGTTGTTGAATTATATGTAATACAGCTGACCACATACAAGTATGTAGAAGTATGCACGGATCATTGCATCAAAGACTATTCTAGTGCCCCTAGATGGTCAATCCATATTTATAGTCATCGCAGATCATAATGTGGCAAACATCATGCTAGTTATTAATTACTACCCACATGTAGTGAGAAGTAGATCGAGTTCACAAGAGTACATAAGTATTTGTTCCACATGAACGGCATATTCGAAGCTACCGTTATATGGCATGAAAGTAGTAGGTGGCCAACCGAAAGGGAGGGCTATGGGGGCACAAGCACCCCTCCTCCTCCCACCCCCACCCAAAAAAAAAAAGTCATTGATCCCGATCACACTGAACTATCCTCGTATATCGGAGACGTACGCCTGTGCGCATGTGATCTCCACTGAATTAATTATCCTCGTATATCGGAGACGTACGCCTACACGCATGTGATCTTGACGCTGTGCACTCATCATCACAAGACTGTCTGCCCATTGCATGGTTCACAACTAACTTGCGGTACACCGACAGAGACATAACCTCTACAATTCAGAAATATTATTAATTTTTACGAAATTTTGAAATAATTTATACGTACCAATTCTTATCGAAACTATACATGCCACTCTGCCATACGATGCATGGATGTCCTATATATCTCATGCACACGTTGGGAAAATGGGAAACGCGTTGATGATATATATAGTACGTTATACATTAGAGATATGCGCATTAATTTTTTCGTGCATGTGACCGAGCCGACATCTCTATCAGCTGCTAGTACATTTTGGTTCAGTTGGTGCAGGATTTGAATGGACCCAGCATCAGCCAGATAGATGTGCTGCAAACGGGAGCAAAGAACCAGTACGTGTAGAGTGTAGTGCCTTGCAGTTGGAGAGGATGGGGCTCAGCAACACTCACAAGTTAGGAACGAACAAAATGCGATCTTAACTTGATAGGTAGCAGGTGCACCATCATGCGAAACTTTTTTAAAAAAAAATAATTTCGTTTTGGTGGTACAAAGTTAACCTTGCTCTATATATCATTACTCATTGCACACCTTCCCAAATATCATACTAACATTTGTTTAGCCTAAAATATTGATGAGTTTGTGAAATTTGTTATTCAACTATACACCGAGTATTTGTTTCTGGTGATAAAACACCTATATAGTAGTCACGATCCTGCGTCATGCCGTATGTTTGACAGTTTGCAAACAGCCAAACATACGGCATGTAGGTACGTACGTTACACACCATATGTATGCTATTGCTACGGTCTACGTACCTCAGCCAGCTTATTTTCCATCAGGAGGCACTAACCACTAATTACGTAGTATAGTAAACGAAGAATCAAACTAATTACTATCAGCCCCAGATCTCAGTTAATTACAGCTGAATGAACGAAAGTAAGCTCTATGACGCTCCATGATTATTCCTTCCACCGATCAAGCAAGGCGCACTTATCTCGATCTAGTCCATGTTGTGTCTCTCTCCTCCCTGGAGGAGGGCGATGAAGCAGATGAGGGCGAGCGCGGCGGCGACGATGACGTAGCGTAGGCGCCGCAGACGACGTGGAAGACGAGATCTGCCGGCGTGGTGACGGACACGAGGACGACAAGGCCGGCGAACAGGCCGTGGCTGGCGGCGGCTGGGGTGCGCTAGCTGCACCAGACGAGCCCGTGCAGCAGGACTGACAGCGCCGCCGCTTGCTGCTCAGTCAGCTTGTAGCACTTTTTAGTATATTTTTACAAAGTTAATTTGGAGGATTCAGCTACAGCTGGGAGGGTTATCTAACTAATTAATTGAGAAGCTGACAACAACTAATAATTAAGGCCATAAGATGGGAGTTACCTCGGTGGAATTGGTGGCGCAGAGGGTTTGGCCGCTGGCGATGGTGCCGGCAGTGAGGAGCGCAAACACGTACGGCGATCCCTCGCGAGGCTCGAGCAACAGAGAACAGAGGACTCTACTTCTTCTTTTTGTTTGTTGTTCACGGGCACTGCCTTCAGATCTTGTTATTGGCCATGGATCCAGCAAGCAGGATCAACAAGCTAGAAACGACATGATGGTGATGAGTTCCTTTCTGTTCCGTCGAAAGTATTTTTTTTCCAAGAAAATTAAACTAAGATCCATTCATCTTGATAGAACGGGAACTAGAGTGTTGGACTTAACGTTTGATCGTCGAAGGAGATGATGGGCAATGCAAAAGGTTGGGTATGTGTTCAAGCAGCCGATCGAGCAAAGAAAGCTCGATCAGAGAATAAAAACCACTTCCTAGCTTGCCTTACGTGTCGCGGGCCTCGCGGCCAGCAGCCTGATGCATCGAGCAGGGCAGCTTGATTGTAATAACGCTGGTAAAGATGGAGCTGATGATGGTAGTGGTTGGTGAAGTAAAGACCGAAGCATAGTAAAAGCGGCATCCATGCATCATCGCTGTTGTGTCGGGCCGCCTTTTATTTTTTTTTAGTAAATTTTACAAAACTATAATTATTTGTATCATTGTTGTACAAAACTGTATTTTTTTAGTCAGTTTCACAAAACTACAACTATTTTGACCTCTTGTTTTACAAAACTACAACTATTAAGTTTGGTCCCACACGTCATCCACACATGTGCCATGTGATATGGACCCGCCCGTCAGTGACACATGTAAAAAAAAGTTGTAGTTTTGTGAAACTGGTTAAAAAAATTACAGTTTTATGCAACAAAAACTCAAATAATTGTAGTTTTGTGAAATTTACTTTTTTTTTAGGGAATCTGTTGTGTTGTTTTTTTTTTTTTTTGAGGGAAATCTGTTGTGTTGTTGGGCGACGAAGGCATGTCGTCGGGCTTGGACTCGAGCAGAGCGGCCTCAGAAGTCCGACCGATCTCAACAAGGATCACAATGCGGCCCATATAAATTATACCAGTTGGGCTTGGCTCTCCCTCTCTCTACTTGTGGAGGCCCTCCTTGGGTGGGCTTCATTTGTCGGCCGTTTTCTCTTGGGCCATAAACAGGTTGGTTTGTTAAGCAAACTTCTCTGTCAACCGGTGGTGCACTCGTTCGTTGATCAACGTCTCTGTCAACCGGTGGCTTTGCTTCGCTTACGGACACATAACAAGATCATCGATCACCCGTGCGAAAAAGCAAATGCTGGAGCATCCATGACATGCATGGATCGACGATGGAGTGGAGGGGGCGTTGCATCGGATGCTGCCTGGGCCTGGCTGGCTAGAGAGAGAGAGAGAGAGAGAGAGAGAACACAAGAATATTCTCTCCTGCCCTGTCGTGGCTTGGGGGAATCCGAATCCCGCTTTGCCTCTTCCTTCTCTCCTCCTTTCGTAAAAAGAGGAGCTGGCTTTGCTTCTTCTCGATGCCTCCGCCGGCCGGCCGCTTCTGCTTCCGGCACTTTCTCTGTTGCTTCCAGTTCCATGGCTGCCTGCCCCTTCATTTAACTAGCTAGCTTCGGTTCCCTGACTTCCAACAGCGTCAAGCAAAGCAACTAACCGCCTTCTCATATTATCACCTCTGCTCAGCTTAATTACCAGGTAAGTAGTCCTCCTACCTCCTCCCGTTTTTCATGCCCTCTCAGGCCATGCATATTTGCACAACCGCTACCAAATTCAGATGCCTTCGTTCTCTTTATTTTATTGTTTCTCCTCAGTTCCAGGATATTCTAGTCACATGGGAAATCTCTTTTCTTTGCTCTGTTCTTACTATTTTTTAATAAAAAAAGTTTCGACTCTAAAGGAACAATTTATTTTTCTTGAGACAGACAAGAATCTTAATCACGGTGCTGTACTCCTTACTTAGCATAGAGCACTAATATTCTCATATACTTTGCTAAGGTTCTCCCTTTTTCCCGTTATAGCATCCCACGTTCAACAGAGGTATGGCTTGATTTCAGATGTTCTGCATGCCCTGTAATACGATGCCATGAGATGTTGTTGACTGAATCTCCTACAAAGGAGAAACACAGACGAGATGAACCTCACGCGTGTCACTTCGTGAAGCCTCTAGCAGGCAGTAGCTACAAAAGAGCTATCAATCGATGTCAATTTCTTTTGTAGCTAAAATGACTCGTTACCAACCTTCATAGTCAACCATGGACTCCGTGTCAGCTAGTCCCTCCTGACTCTTATGGAATGGGCTAGATATTTCTGCACTATTGTGCACAAACCGTTAGCAAAAACAACTACTAGTACTGTAGTACATGAATTGCTCGAGCAATTTGTTTGTTAATAGCTTCAAATCATCGATTGTTAATCACGGTTTACTGTCTGAATAGTTAACACGTTTTCTTACTGGCACCCTGTGCAGCGATTCCATTTTTACTTGCACATATTCACGGCCTGGATGGAGGATGCAACCAAGGTAACTACGCTCTTCTGCAACCTGAATGCAATTTCCATAAGTAGTCATATACAAAAACCCAAACCTTTCCCGACTTTTGTGCTATTTTGCCCTCACATGGTCATATCTTGCCAGTTTCCTCCCAACAATGAGTTGCTGCAAATAAAATTATACGGCCACTGTTTGGCAAGCATTAGAAACAAAGAACTATTAACCAAGGTGGTGGTGGTGGGGGGGGGGGGGGGGGGGGGGGGGGGTTCTTCTGTCAAGCTATATAATTGCCAAAACTGAAATGCTCTTAGTACGCTCGGGTGGGACAGTTTGTTGAATCCATTCCTGCTGTTCTGCAACTGTGTTGTTCTGGTCCTGACCTACTGTCTACTACAATTATGAAGTCTCAAATTTTTCTTAGATTCTTGATAGCAAATTCACATCATATATGATAGTGACCTATTGACCGTTTGCAAAATTTTCTTGGTGCATTAAACTATCCATGACTTGCTATTTTACTGGTTGGATACAGAATCATGTTGGGTCATTTCCTCCTGGGAAAAAAATAACAGTTGTGTTCGTCCTAGGTATGCCTTCTTTTATGCTACTATACTACAGTGATCAAGTAGCCTTTGTATACAACTTTGCTATGATGTGTCTTGTATAAATCTCTGAGCTGACCACTCCATTTCTGATCCACCTGTACAGGCGGCCCCGGTAGCGGCAAAGGCACTCAGTGTGCTAAGATTGTGGATCAGTATGGGTTTACCCACTTGAGTGCTGGTGATCTTCTTCGTGAAGAATCTAAATCCAATACAGAACAAGGGTAATGGTCTGACCCTGCTTCCTGTGAAGGAGCCTACTGTTCCAATCTGTTGGCACCTGCTCTGTTCTGACATGTATTCGTTTCAACCAGTATGATGATAAAGAATATCATGCACGAAGGAAAACTTGTGCCGTCCGATATCATTGTCAAGCTATTGTTGAAGGCCATGCTTCAAAGTGGCAGCGATAAGTTTCTTATTGATGGATTCCCCCGAAATGAAGAGAATCGCCAAGCTTACGAGAAAATTGTAAGAGTGCTTATATTTTAAAATGTTTGACAATCGTATTTTGGTACAAAAGTATTTGGAAGCCATATGTTTATATTCTCGTAAAAGCAGTAGTATGTCCAACGCTTTTTTATCCATGTATTCACGTACATACTTTTTTCCTGTAATGATCAGATTAACATTGAACCTGAGTTCGTACTATTCGTCGAGTGCCCAAAGGAGGAGCTGGAACGGCGCATTTTAAATCGAAATCAGGTTTTGTTCTTGTGATTTGTTAGACGGCAACGTGTTTTTGTTACATTTTCATCATTTTTTAAACGAAAGATCACATTATACTGATTTTGGAGCATAATTTTGGCTCGTACAGGGAAGAGATGATGACAACATTGACACTATCAGGAGGCGGTTTGATGTTTTCCAGGAAGCAACTCTGCCTGTTGTTCAGCATTATGAGAAGAGGGGAAAGCTTCGACGGGTAACTTGGGGTTCCTCTGCTTTTATACAGAACCCGGGAGCCTATTCTAACATTCCAAGCTAAAATCCACACTGGACTTCTTTTTTTACACCTTAATTAGCCTCACATTCTATAAGTTGATCACTATTTCTGAATGAGCTATCTTCATAGTGCCAAAAGAAAAAGAAAAAAAAAAAAAACTGTACCGTTGATACCACTGTGATAAATCGCCTTGCTCTTCGAGATGAATAACAGCCGGTTATGGTGCATCTTCAGGTTGACGGTGCCAAATCCGCTGATGCAGTATTCGAAGATGTGAAGGGCATATTTTCAGAAATGAACACTAAGGTGAGATTGACGTTTTCCCCATTTTCCAATTTCTTAGTTCAGAAAGAAATAACAGTCAATTTATCTCTAAACTGCTTCGTTTGGCCCTTTCCTTCCTGTAGGCAAACCGAGGTAGCAGCATGAGCAGGGCACAAGGCAATCCGTTCAAGCGGTTCCTGGACCTGTTCTGTGGTGAGTAACCAGCATCATCTTTACCAAGATTTCCTCCGACATGTTTGTGTTGTTAAGGAAATATTGATAATGGATGGCTTCTGATTGGCTGTCAGGTTGCTTTGGGACGCAGGAAGCGAGAAACTGATCGTTGACCGAGTGTGTGGCAGTAGTGGTATACTGTATATAATTCAGTCCTGAATCCTGTAATAACAACATAATATTTTGTACAGTGTGTGGGTGTTTTGTGTGCTGTATATTGAAATTGTGAAGTTCAGGTTGTTACCTTATGGTCTTCTTCCATAGTCGAATGTAAAAAAGGGGGGGAACTTTATATCCTCCATTCAGCTCCGGAGGCGGCAGCAACTGTGGTCGACTGGCCGTGGCAAAAACGAGTGTTTTCAGGTGGAGCCACTGAAGCTACGTACCGGCGGCCGTGGCAAAAACAAGGGGCTGAGTTTCTGGCCGTACGCCGCCGTGTTCACGGTCACCATGCCGGCTTTCTTGGTTTGCCAGGAAAGGATCGCCGCCGCCGTACACGGAGGAGCCCTTGACGTTCCTGGGGAACTCGCGACCCAATCAATCAGGGAACCTCTGTTCCTGACACCAAGGCCTGGCGACCTGACATGTACGGAGCTTAAGGTGGCGCCGTCCCACGCCGCCGTGCTGTACGTCGTACGTGTGTGCCCTTACCGAGAGAATCTCCTTAGTCCAGCCTTGTGCGGTGCCCTTGGAGACGACGGGCGCTCCAGTTGGAAGCCAATGGCGATTGGAGTCGGAGGGGATCGCTGGCGGCATTGCCGGCCTGAAGAACTTGCTCATTGCCTCCCCAGTTCAACCCGCCTCTATTTTTTCATATTTACTTGTGATCGGGTGACTGAAATGTTCTATCAGCTTCACGCGACGCGTCAGTCGTCGGATGTGCGCCAATGTTCGTGCATTCTGATCTTATCCAATTCTCCGTTATCGGGCCCGCTTCATGTTATTGGTTATCGGATCCAAACCCGCAACGTTGAGTCAATCCAAAATCCAAATCCCCCGTCTCCCCCTATCTTCATTTCATTTCGTCATCTCCAGAGCAGGGGAAAGGGACGCGAAGACGTCGTGCTGGCGATTCGTCGCAGGCGAGGTTTGTCTCCGGCGCTTCGTTTCCGTCGATTTGCTTTCGCTGCCCTTTTCCTCACCCTAGTTGTTCTGCAGCGGTGGTCCTGGTTATTGCTGCGTGGATTCGGTGCTAGGGTTTCGTCGAGTCGCCTCGCCGGCGCGGTTGCTGCGGTATGTTGTTGCCTCCACCCTTCCCTGTGTGTTCGATTGGCTTCCTCTGCATCTGATGGGCTCCCACTTAGTCTCTGCTGCGCTCCCACTTTGTCTCTGATGCGCTTGATTAGTGATGCTACTGTTTGCTTCATGGTCAGGGGCAGGCAAGTACGGTGATGTAAGGCTTGGGCGATTGCTGTAGACATAATGGAGAACAAGCTACAGGGTTGTTGAGTTTGATGCGACTAGATATGTATCCGTGGGTTTCTCTTATCTGCATAGTAGGATATCTAGTTATCTGAAGACTGGAATGCATTTGTTACATTGCTAGGCACAGCCGTTCATTTTTCAGAGGGTGTTGGAGCTTGCTTAAAACTTGCTAGTGTTTAATTTACATCGAGTTGCCATCCTTCGTGCAGCCTCGACAGCATGGGAAGCTGCCTGGGTCGAGACACGCATATAGCTAGGTTCAGCAGTCTTTTTTTTTTTCAGAATGCTTCTGACGAGAACCATTGATGATCAAGTTTCTGTTTGCGTAATGTCTATCCTGAAGCAAATGCAAAGACAACTAAAAACAAAATTATGTCAGTGAAGGCCTAAATTATTGAAAAAATAAGGCAAATGCTTAGGTGTTAGTTAAATATCACCCCTGTAAATTCTAGGTGCTGACAACGTAGCATGACACCATTCTTTGTTTTGCAACAGAGGTGAAAAACGGGTAAATCGACAGGCACACACATGAGACCAATAAAACACAGGGCGAAATTAGACTGTCATGATTTCAGTCTCAAAAAGCTCTTGAGCCAACTTGCCACGCATACCTACCCATTTAGACGATTCTAAGTTTGCTGCAAGCAAGCCGTATTAGCAAAGATGCGGTGGACGGTAATAAAACTTGAGGGCCTGGCTCCTGGAAGGTAGCGGTGTCCAGGTTGATGCTATTCATTTCCTTGCTAGCTTGTCAATATTTGTTCATCTGTGGTTGTTTGTCCCAACAGTTGACTGCTTGTTACTAAATCATTTGGTTGTCCCCTTTTTGACAGGTATTGAGATTTCATCATCTATTTGCTGAAATTGTTGTGATCTAGGTATTCAGATTTGTCCATGTCCTTAATTGTCCTTGAACCCAAATACATGCTTGTATCCTTTGTTTGCAAGAATTGTCATTAGCATTAAAAATTGATTTACGATATGATCTATGTTGTTACTAACTAGTAAAGTAAATTTATGTTACAAAATTTAACTCAAAGTCATCAGGAGATTGTAGCACATCCACGTAGCTCTTAAACATTGGTATTTCAGCCTCAAAGTCATTGTCCCATTTGATCTCATCTGTTCGATAAGATTCAAGGCCTGGTAATGATTAGATATAGGATAATATTTGAGTAATCAAATTATTTGCTAATCTGATGCACTTGAATTGCACTTTAGATGAAGTGCAATTACCATATAATCAATATGATTTTTTTTAACACCTTACCTTTGTATGCTTGCATGGTAATCCACTCTGATCCATCCAATATTGATCACTTGGCAATTCAGTCTCTATCATCCATTATATCATCTTATAGCAACATGTAAATTATTATTATTCCTGACTTTATTTCCGATTCAGAACATGAACCAGCTAGTAATGCAAATTACAGATTAATTAAATACAAATTGCAGATTTCATGTTGTGCAATTGTTCAATATGGATACTGCAAGTACTATATTTTCTAATAGACCTTGAATATGTGGTCAGAATATCGACAACCTGTTTAAGTTAGGGCATAACAAAGAAAAGATAGAGCTAGTTGAGTATTTTGCCTTCAGTACAGTGAATGGAGGGAGGGTGCCATGGTATATCACTTAACTATGCTTATATTATAAATCGCCATAACAAACCCTTTTCATGCTAGTTCTTGTGAGAGTTTCTTCTGTAACCTGCCTACCTTGATTTATTTGGGACCAATTGGCTTTGTTGTTGCTGTTGCTATAACATGTTGTATAAACTGCTGAATCAGGACTTTTTGCACAATTATAATATGCTTTACTTTGTTGTTGCTATTGCTAGAAGATATTGTCTAAACTTATGGATGAGAATGCATTGCCTGCTCTATGCTCCTGTAGGCTGTAGCTATTCATTATTGTTGTCTTGTAGCAAACAACATATTTGCTATATATATTCTGCTTTAGGCTTAAGTGATTTTATTATGATGTGTTCTTGTGATGAGGCACTTCTATCACTATGGCTTATGTTACTATGTTGTGTTCCTGTTGATGCTCATGATTCTCTGTTTTTTTCTATATCTTCCACTCTTACTCTCTGTTTTTCTTTCAATCTGTATTCCTTGTTCAAAATGTGCTTTTAGTTGGAAAACTATTTTACTTTAATCTGTTATAAATGGTTCTTTTCTTTGCTGCATTCTTTTCAATCTGGGACAGATCTGTGTGTATGTGTAACTAATTTATCCTGGGAATGGAAATCTGGGAATGGGAAAGAACTAATTCATGTTACTGATATTGATCATAGAGAAAGGTTAAACATGGAACAAACTAAACATAGACATAAACAAAGAATTTTGTTCATTATCTGTAACTTGTTTCAGTCAAAATTATTTTTCTTGTTTCCTGTCAGGGATTTTATTTATGTGATCATATGAAAACTACTTTGTTTTAATCTTAACTGTAGATTCTACAAATGGAACAAACTAAACATAGACATAAACAAAGTATTTTGTTCATTATCTCTTGTTTCAGTCAAAATTATTTTTCTTGTTTCCTGTCAGGGATTTTATTTATGTGATCATACTGAAAACTATTTTGTTTTAGTCTTAACTGTAGATTCTGCAAATGGAACAAACTAAATATAGACATAAACAAAGAATTTTGTTCATTATCTGTTACTTGTTTTAGTTAAATATTTTTCTTGTTTCATGTCAGGGATTTTATTTATGTATTTATAATAAAAACTAATTTGTTTTAGTCCTAACGGTAGATTCTTTACATGAAACAAACTAAACATATACAAAGGCAGAGATTGTTCTTCATTATCTCTAACTTGTTTTAGTCAAAATTATTTTTCTTGTTTCCTGTCAGGATTTTATTTATCTATACAAACTAAAAACTAATTTGTTTTAGTCCTAAATGTAGATTCTTCACATGAACCAAACTAAACATAGACAAAGACAGATTGTTCTTCATTATCCCTTACTTGTTTTTGTGAAACTTATTTTTCTTGTTTCATGAATTTTCTGTGGTTCCATTGTGTTATTGCACAAACCTAGAATTAAAATTTCAGATTTTGATATATGCAATTCTGATATCTTGAAACTATAATTTTGTTTTGTTATGTATTTTATCCTTTATGTTTCCAATCTTTTATTGCACCAACCTGAAATACTTATTGCAGATTTTAGTTTATGGAATTCTGGCATCTTGAAATTGTAATTTGTTTTGTTACACTAGGACATCCATTTGTTCAACTCACACATCTCTCTATGTTATTCCATTTGTTGCATCAGATGTCTATTCCGTGAGTAATCCTAGCTCTATCTTGTTTTTTATTTTGTAGGTGCATCTCTTGTGCAACGTGGAGCTTTGTGATGAGGCACTTCTGTTTCTATTGCTTCAGGATTGCTTAGCAAATAAAGTAATGGAAATTACAACTTTTGTGTTCTGAAATTACTAATGGGATTACAAGTAATTTTAAAGTTATGGATGTGCCATTATTCATATCTTTGCTTTTTCACCTTGTGGATTGGTGCAAGTAAAATTGCTTTATGTCAGTTTTGGGTTTAGCATTTTTTTTTACCCATTCTGCATTCAGATCTTGTTGGTGTCAAATATGAGATTTTGATTATGTATGATTTTGTGGTCATATCAACATGAGGCACATAGATTTTGTGATCTTCTTTATTTTCATAGAAGATTCTAATGTAGTGCTGCTTCTTTAGGAATATTGACATGTGGGCAGCAGCTTATTTTGGTTGCCTAGTTTTCATGTTCTGAAGTAATTTAGAAATCTGCACTTAAGCTCATTTTGTTTTGTTTGAGCATACAAACTAAAATAATTCACTTATTTATATGAACAGAAACTGCTACAATTCACACAGAAAAGGACTTTATTTTACTTGTTTAGTTTTCACATGTTGCAATAATTTTGAAATCTCAAGTTAAAGAATATTTTGTTTTGTATCAGTGATCAAAAACTGCTTCAATTCAGTTGTATTTTTCAACATAAACTAGTACAATTCACACAGAAACAGGACCTTGTTGTTTTACTTGTTTACTTCAACAAAGGAACCCTTCATTTTGCTACTTTGTTTGTAGCATATTTCCTATGTAATTTTGAACACAGAAAGGCTGCGGGTCTTTTGTTAGTTTTGATTTTGTTCAAATTGTAATCTGGTTGGCGCTTTTTTTTCTGAGCCCGTTAACATTTTAAGTTGGATCTTTTCTGCTGCCCCAAATAACAGAAACAGAAACATAAACATGTGGTTATAACTACTTACAGTAGCAGCATCAGTATCAGATCAAAAATATCTAGTATTTTGGATAGTTTTGATAAACAGCTAGTCCCTCCATTTGCTATAGTTGACGTTGATTGACTTGCAAACAGTTCAATCGGCATCAAATGTTAGCAAACGGCGGGAGTAAGTAATTACTTGTTATTGAAAACTTTAAGTCACTATTAAATTAAAGATGAGCGATTACAAGACAAATGATTTCCTTAAACTACTATTTTGGATCTTATTTTGCCCCATCGATGACCTTACCCTCCATGACACAAAACTACCCCAAAAATGTAGCTAGTATTGTCTCCATTATGGACTACCAAAATCATGTAATCTGCGGGTGAGAGAGCACGCCGACATGAATTAAGAGCTTCGGTCAGAGAGCACAGGTTTTCATGCAGGGTTGGAAGTGTGATAAATCAAACACAAATGAACGTTGTTAGAAACTTGGAGGTGGATTGATTACATATGTGAAACTTCTTATTTAATCTCGAACCGTGGTTCCTCAGTAAGATGAATGTGCCCTAATTCCCCATGCCGTAGAATCTTTTGTGATCCATGAACAGACGCAGTATACTTCATGTGGGCTTATAAAAATACAGAAGTTCCATGATGTCGTATCTATTACTTTCCATTATATTTTTGGTTTACGTCAATGTCAAATTAACAAATGTAGTTGCATCTTCAGTGCCAGAAAACTATATACATACTGTTATGCACTGCAT